>JAQPPZ010001294.1:0-51612 GCA_028583015.1 Wollemia nobilis | reverse complement strand
GGCCAGCTTTTAAATATTTTCAACATTGGCTATTCATTTCTTTTTCCAACTCTTGGCTTTCCAACGCTTTATTTTTCCAACTCTTGGCTTTCCAACGTTTTTTTTTTCTTAAAATTTTCAATATTTGGCTATTTGTTTCTTTTTCCAAGTTTTGACTTTCCAACATTTTCTTTTCCATTGGCATGATACGTGACATTTTCTCTTTTGTCGCTTTTTTTTTGCTTTTCTATTTTTTTTAATAGTAACCTGTAATAAAGACAAACACATGAATTAAACTTTCCAAAATAAAACTATTAATAAAATTTAATTAAAACGAAACTATTAATAAAATTTAATTAAAACTAAACTAAAAATAAAATAAAATTAAACTTTTCCCAAAATAAAATCATTAATAAAATTAAATTAACTTAAAAAAAAAACACATTGATGTTTTATTTTGATTGTTTTATTTTTATTTTATTTTCATGATTATTATTTATTTATTTCTTTATATTTTTTCTTTATATTTTTTTTTTAATTAATTAATTTATTATTATTATTATTTTTATTTTACTTATTTTTTTAAATTTTATTTTAAATTTGATTTAATTAATTTCAAATGTTTGAATTGGTTTAATTTAAAACATTTAAATTAACTAAAATAATAAAAACAAAAAAGAAGCTAATCAACACACTAGACAACTTAAAAGAAACTAAAAGGAGACAATAATCCACACCCAAACCTTGGAACATATATTGCAACCTAAACCAAAATTTTCCCTAACATCCAAAAACTGAAAAAAATAAAAAGGTGGGTCCTCAATTTTAAGGCTAGTTGTGCAATGACCACAACAAATGGTGACTCAACTGGGAAATGCTCCTGAGCATTTCAGATGAAGAACCCAATTCTAAAAACCAAAGAAACAAATATTAGAGAAATATATGCTATCTAGCAACATTCAGAGAAAATGGGATTAAATAGCTTCAAATAAAAACACATGAACCTTTTGCTTTAACTTGGTGTGTGAAAGTGATTTCATTTTGTATTCTTGAAGACAATACAGATTCCATCACTTGATTTACATTTAGACTATGAAGAATATTGCTCATAAAAAGAATTTTTTATAGACAAAGCCCTACTGCTGGTAAGGCGTCTATAGCCCCGGTAGAGTTAATCTAAATTACCCTTGTGTTTAATTAATATTTTGCAAAGCCTCTTTTTTTTTTTAAACAAGCTTGGTCCAGATAGAGCCCTACTACTAGTCATGTGTCTATAGACCTAGTAGATTTTATCCAAACCTGGTGACTGATTTTAGCGTATTTTTTTTGCTTATCTTTTTCTTTTGAATGACTTTACAAAAGTTTATGCACCACATGGGTTAAAAGAATTTGAATCTAGAAATGAGTGTATTGGATATTTGCCTTAATTTGCAAACCAAAATGACTTCATCCTTCAAGATTTTAATGTATTCCCCTTAATATGATGTGTTCATGTGTAGCTTTAGCAAAAATGATACATTGTTCTAAAATTTACTATCTTGGCCCCACAATCAAAGACTGATTACTAATCCACTTTAATATTTTGGTTTAGGATGGGATGGCCTTGTTTCAAAATTTCCATCCTTTATAAGGTTTTGGATTGGATTGCCTTATTTCAAATTTTCCATCTTTTGTATGGTTTTGGCTGGGATGGCCCTGTTTCAAATTTCCATTCTTTGTATGATTTAGGATGGGATGGTCATATTTTAAATTTTCCATATTTTATACACGTGTCATGTTTTTGTAAGGATGATTCCATCATAGTTTATTTTCTTATGCATGTGTTGGTCCCACCTTCTAGGTGGGTGGTTTTAAGGATCTGGTTTGTTCGCTTCCTTCATGGAACAAATTCCTTTTGCTTCCTTTCCTACTAATTAGTTGCTAGGATGTAGATTGTTTCTCCCTCCTATTTTTTTCCTTAAGGATTTGCAGTGTTGACCGCTGGAATTGTAATAAGGCTTTGGTTCCCTTGATAAAAACTCGATTAATTAAAATATACCTACCCAAAAAATAAAATTAATATGAATAAAAATTATGATAGGGTTAAATGTATTTTTATTTTTGTAGTATTAGAAAAGATTGGATTTAGGAAGAAATAGTTTAGATGATTTAGAGCTTATATCTCTACAATATCATATTCAATATTGGTCAATGGGCTAGTTTTAGAATCATTGAAAGCCAAGAGGGGTCTTATATAGGGATAATATTTATCACCATAATTTTTCATTAATATGGAAGAGGTATCAGGAAGGAACTTAAAGAAGACATTCAAAGATAGGCTAATAAGAAAACTTAAGGCTAGTAATAACATCGACAACATCACCCATCAATTGTTTGTAGATGATACACCCATTTTTATAAGGGTAGCGAAAATGAGGCCAGAGCTTTGAATAACTTATTAAAGGAATATGAAAGAGCATCGAGGCATAAAGTTAATAGGACCAAATTCAAAATTTACTTCCTATACACTCTAGCTAGAATAAAAGTAAGGAAATGCACATTACTTTAATTGATGGAGGAAATTTACCAATAACATATCTAGGGATGCCCTTATTTGAGGGGTTAATGAGGATAGAGTTATAGAATTTAATTAAGTAATGTTTAGAATAAACTACCAAAATGAAAAGGTAGATGGTTATCATTAACAAATAGAGTGTAGATAATTAAATGTATTACAGACCATTCCAATGTCCTTCTATATTATGCTATTATCAATAAAAAAAAGTTTAATCTATATTATGTGGTCATTTTTATGGTTAGGATTACATGATAGAAGGAAATTCTCTTTGGTGAAATGGAGTAAGGTATGTGATGATAAAAGTAGGGGATTTCTCTGTTTAAGAGTTATTATAGATGCAAACTTAGCTTTAAGGGGAAAATTAAATTTGATATTGTACAAAGAGTCAAAAACAATGGACAAGAATTCTACTAAGTAAGTTGAGCCCAAGGACCTAAGCTTAATATTTATTGCATTCTCACTACTAGAAGGTTTTACACTTTGGAACAATTTAAAAAATTATATTGATCTACTAATTAAATGTCTAATATGGGGTGGTGAGATCTTAATTTAAAACCATGGATGAGATTATTTCAAGATAAATATGGTGATAAGGTTTCATATATTATGTATAACGATAAGGAAGGAAGATACAAATGGAAATAAGTTGTTTTACAAGTATACCATACATTATTGGTAGGAGGTAATTGAGAAAAAAAATAACAAAAATGACTATTCTGAGGGGAGGCAAGGATAAGCTAATTTGTGATTTGAATAGCTTATGAGAATACATAGCAAGAAGTGAATATAATGTAAACCACCAATGAAATAAGAATACTATGGAAAAATTTAAAGATTATATTGATCTAATAATTAAATGTCTAAGGTGGTGTGGTGAGATATCACTTTAAAACCATGGATGAGATTACTTCAAAATAAATATGGTGATAAGGTTTCAAATTTATGTACAAGGACAAGGAAGGAAGATACAAATGGAAAGAATTTTTTACATGTATACCAAACATTATTGGTAGGAGGTAATTGAGCAAAAAAATAACAACAATGACTATTCTGAGGGGAGCCAAGCATAAACTAGTTTGTGAGTTGAATAGCTTATGAGAATACATAGCAAGAAGTGAATATAATGTAAACCACCAATGAAATAAGAATACTCTAAGAATATGAAGAGATATTTGGGAGAGCCCAATCATTCAAAAATTTAAAATGTTTGCATTGCTAGTAGGTCATGGGAAAATTTTATCCTAGAACCTAATGAAAAGGGTTTTTCATGACCCCTCACAATATGTTCTATGTAAAAAGGAGGAGAGTATAGACCATCTCTTGGGAAACTTTTCAATAGTCTAGGAACCATGGCAATGGACTCTTAATATGTTTGGTAAGTGTATGGTGATGAATGGTATAATTGAAAAATAGTTAAAGAAATGACATAGCACTTTTAAAAGTGAGATATTATAGACGATATGGGATACATTGAAATATACAATACTTTGGAATTTATGGCTAGAAAGGAATAGAAATTTTAAAGGAAAGAAAAGCAATTTAATGGTCAAGAAAAAATATTTATTTAGTCATAGTGGAGTCTAAATCAACCCTATCAAATCATCCAATTCCTAATATTGAAGAAGAGAGCCTTGATATATGGAGTCAAGTCATCAAATAGAATTATGACGTTGGGTATAGGAGAAACAAAAAGAAGATAAATAATATAAAGTGGAGTTGGTCAAATTGAATTTTTATGAAGCATTAGGATGAGGAGGAATAATAAAAGTGATAGAGGAGATATTTGGTCTCTGTAGAAACCTAAAACATGTCATGGTTGAGATTCTACTCATATTTGCACCTTTGCAAACCATATGAATAATTTTGGACCTTTTCAAGAGCTAGCAGTGGTTCTAACCACTCATTTGGGGAAATTTTACCCTATGCAAGCTTAGCTACTGATGCTCAGAACAGCTACCATGCTAGCCACTAAAGCTCAGGTGGTTGCCAGCCCAGTCATTTACACTCAGGGTAGTTAGATCTAATATTGTCTTGACCCTATGAGCTAAGCCAAAGTCAGTTGTAACAACCAAATGCAACTAATATTGGGAATTTTTGGACAAGAAAGCTTCTAGATGCTTCCTCCCAATTTCTCCAACCTCTCAATTATTGATATTGGCTTCTTTATGAGGATTTGAGAAGGCTATAAGACCCCCCTCCAAATTGAAGAAAGATCTAGAGGGGATTCCAATTTTAATGTAATGAAGCCCTATTGAATTGGAGATCCAATTGCACCTTGAGAAGAGCAACAAGATGCTGCAAAATATACAATTGGATCATCAACATTGCAATAATGGAGAGCTCAAGAGTTTGAGGAGCAAGATCGATAATTGAAACTCATTCATTACAAATTCTAGTAAATAACACTACCAATCTATTCCAAAATACTGAGGCGACCCTTGACCATCATCAACTGGTGAATTGTGTGTTGCAAATATTGATTCAAGAGGCAAAATTTTTAGTTCATGGTAGCTGTCGCTGACAGCAACCTGTAGGTCTCCATCACCGATGGTAGTAGTGGCTAGGGTTTGATGCATGATTTACTCAATTTTAACCTAGATTATTGTTTATTCTTGCTTTGCTCACCTAACATAGGGCAGATCTATTATTTACATTGCATTTGCATGGTTCATTATCAATTTTAGAGGTAGCTTTACCTTGATTTAGTCATATTTTCTAGATTCAAGTAATCTCCTTAGATTAGCTTTATTTCATGTTTTTATTACAAATATCATGGTAGATTGACTAGATTTCCATGTTTTACTATATGCTTTGCATTAAATTAGCTATTTATTGATCATATTTGTGTATCTTTATGCTTTCTTTCAAGATTAGCCATACTCCTTGCATATTATTGACAAAAGCCTCATCATGAGAGGCCTCATGTGCTTTTAATTGTGCTTTGTTGTTTCATGAATGTAGGTTATCAGATCTTGTAGGCTTCAAGGCATCATCAATATCAAGTTACTCTTGGCGAATAGAGAAGAAGGTATATTTATAAGCCCTTAAATAGTTTGATAGAGATATGAAGACTAATTGAAACACATCTTCCCAATTTTGTGATTATTTGTTAATTGTACAATTGTATCAATCTTTTGGTATCCTTAAGAGGGACAAATCTGTAACAAGACTCATTTGATTAATAAAGAGAGTTTCCCTTTGTTTTTTTTTTTTGTTAAATGTATGCTTAGATTACATGTTTTTCCTTTTTTCTGTTGCAATATCAATAGAAGTGTGGTCTTCGTAGCCTTCCATAGTGGTGATCACGATGGATACACCCAAAATTTACATGTTTTTTCACACAGGTGCAGTCGCTTTGATTTATAACGACTAGTAGAGCTTAGCCTCTCTTGAATATAGTGGCTAGATTTAGAGCTTCCCTGAGCAACAATGATCAATAGAAAAACTTACAAACAAAATACATCCAGATCATCAATAGACTTGGATTTTAGGTTGGTTGAAATTCTTTGTATTTTTGCTTCTCTATGTTTTTAATTTCTGAAATGCAGTAGATGAAGGTTAATTATAGAATATAGAGAAATTTTAAAAGCAATATTTATAAGATCTCTTAGGTTTTCTACTAGCCATTGCCAAGAAAAGCAGTCTTTGATTGTAATCCGCTATAGTCTCCAACGATCTAGATTGTATGTCAAAGTTTGCATGCTTGAGGTCCAATTAGAGGCTATTTGCATAATTAGTCTTGCATTATCTCAATATCATCTAGCTTTTAGATGTGCATTATTTGAAATGAAAACGTTATTTTTAAGCATATAGAAAAATTATTTGAGTGCTTTATGATGCATTTTGTTTTTCGTGCAAAATTAAATAGAACCACCACACACCACATCACACTTAAACATTAGTATGTTAGATTTCATAGTCAACCACTAATAGAGACCAATGATGGTGGAATTCATATCCATCTATTGGCTCAAATCCCATGAACCCTATTTTTGGCCAAGGTCGGCTCCATGAACCGATGTAGCTTGGAAAATTTACATGCACTTCTCTTCGGAGGGTATAACACTGACCAATTGAGACTAGGTGAGGACCGGTAGGACCCATGCTCCTTGAATAGGTATGGGCTTCATTTCCATACTTTGGTGGATTTACGTGATTGAAATTTCATTATCGGTTGTCGAGCTATGAACATACATGTGAAAATCCCATTAACAAAATAATATCATCCAATAAAAGAAAACACGTGACATGAGGTCTTTTTGAAAATCAACAAATAAAAAGCAAACAAAATTTTTTTTAGGACACAAATCTAATCCTTAAAAGAGATAATCATATTGTTTACTTTGTGTGTTTCTTCATTGTTTGGGTAATTAACATAAGATCCTTGATTTGAAACCCTAACTGTAATTATAAAAAAAGTAAAACCAAAAAAAAATTAATTTATTGCTTTGTAAATAATGGTCTATTGAATGCCATATAAATTACCCCTTTTAATAAAATTGATTTTCATAAAGGAAAGTCAATTTATTGCTTGAAAATTAAAATATAAAGCTTGAAAAGTGAAATTATGTCAAAAATGGAATTATAATATGCCGAAAAAACAAAAAATTTAATTTTTTTTTATAAATTCATATTGGCTTTAAAATGACTTCAAAATTTCATAAGATGAAATATTAAAGCTCATTCTAGGAACCTATGCATTTATTTTTGAAGTTTTATTTATTTTTTTATTTTATTTAAATTACTGAAGTTTAAAAAAATCTGCAAAAGGAAGGGTTAAAAAATGAAATAAAATAAGTCAAATAAATTGATATTGCTAAAGCATGAAATAAAATAATGAAATGACTTGCTTTAAAATTTAGAAGCCTTTGAAATGGCACATAAATTACCCATATTTAATGAAATTATAATTTTACTATATGAGTGAATTTATTGCTTTAAAGTGATAACCAAGGAAAAAAACAAGTGTTAGCAGTAATAAGAGCTAACACTCGTTTTGAAATGTCACGAGCGGGAACGGGAGCGGGAACGGGAGCGGGTGCGTCTGTGGACGATGGCGATGGAGATGACGGGAATGGAGGGTCGACGGGGTTTGCTGGTCTGGCAACTTTGTCCTCGGGCCCTGCAGCTGGTGTTGGGCCTACTGCAGGCCCACTCAGCTTTTGTCACGGTGAAGACCCTAATGGTGTGGAGAAAATGACGTCTGGTAACGGTAGGGTTTCAACCTCCTCTCCCTCCAAAACGTGACCGTGGTCTTTGTCCTTTGCGGATAAAGTCAGGTCCTCGACTGGAGCTTTCTCTTTTCAAACTCCTTTGCCTTTCTCTATTTCGGGCACTGAAGTTTCGTTTCCTAGCGAGGCTATGGAGCCACTAATCTTTCAAGAGTCCCTCTCTCTGGTTGGGAAATTTGTTGGTGCCCGACCCGATATGGAAACTATCCGCGAATGGGCCCTTTCCAAATGGTGGCTGTCTGGAAGCATGGAGCTTGTGGCCTTTCCTAGGGGGTTCTTTATGGTAAGGCTAAACAATGCCCTCGACACCCAACGCATTCTCACTGGTGGACCTTGGTTTTTTGGTCGTCGATGCTTGTTTCTGCGGAGATGGGGGGAAGATTTCGACCCTGAAACTCAGTCTATCAACATCGCCCCGATTTGGATCAAACTCCATGGGCTTCCCCCTCAGTTTTTCTATAATGATGCTCTCAAAGGCATCACCCAACCGATTGGAGATTTAGTTGCCATCGACCCTGCCACCAGAGCAAGAACCAGAATGACCTATGCCCGTGTCTGTGTCATGGCTAATCTGGATTCGGTTCTACCTACCTGCATCGGCATCAACGTCGAAAGCTTCAGAAGGCGTCAAGGAATCGAGTATGAGAACAAGCCTACTTTTTGTTTGGAGTGCAACTCCCAGGGTCACTTGGCTTCTCAATGCCCTTCCCAGAAAAAAGATATTCCCAATGATTTTGGTAGGAAGAAGGATTCCCAGATTCCCAATGTTTAGAAAAAGGCTCCTGGCAGGGGCCGAGGCCGTTCTGCAGGGCCCCCTAAATCATCTGCTCCCAACAACGTAAGTGCTCTGCCTTCTCGTACCAATCATTTTGCTCCTTTAGATAATCTTCCAACTAATGAGGACATCTCCAATGACCCTCCCATAGATCCAATCATCTCATCCACACCCACTGCGTTTCAGTCTCCCTTGTCCAAGGGTAAGGCTACAATGACCTCCCCGCACTCACCCTCAGATTTTGGTCCCTCTCACCTTCCTCTTCCCTTCCCACCCCTTCCCCCGACTCAAAACCGTCCTCTTACCCTCTCCCCTGAGCCTGTTGCACTGCGCCAGTCTCCCCGCTCTCCATCCCCCCATAGGCCTGTTCCTGGGACCAACACCACCGTTATTCTTCAATCTTCCAGCCCTCTGAAATCTCCCATTTCTGCCCCCAAAGCTGATGTCAACAAAGAACAGAGAAGGGGAAGACCGTCCAATGCAGAAAAGCTGGCCAAAGCAGCTGAGCTTGAAGCGGCTGATGGTTCTGTGCCTTCCTCCTTGGGTCCTACTTTCGAACAACCCATTCATCAAGATTTGGATGAGGTTAGACCTAAACTTACTCTGTCTCAAGGGAGAGGCAGAGGTCGCAAAGCAAATCCCAAGTCAAATCGATGAAGTTTGTCTCCTGGAATGTTAGAGGCCTCAACGGATCTGCCAAACAGAGGACTGTCAAGTCGGTGAGAAAAAACCTAAAACCAAATATCATGTTTCTTCAAGAATCAAAACTGGATGAGAACAGCAGCAATCAAGTTTGCAAACTTATCTGGGAAAATAGCAATTTTGTCTCTTGCCCCTCCTCTGGGGCCTCCAGGGGTCTCCTTTGTTTGTGGGATCCGACAACTATTGAGGGGAGAGTCCTTTCAGTCTCTGACAGAACCATCAACATTTTGTTCACTAACAAAGTCACCAACCTTCAATGGATTGCCACCAATGTCTATGGACCTAACAGTCCTGTCAACAGAAGATTGCTGTGGGATAACATTACCGCAATGCGCAACAACTTTCTTGACTTTCCTTGGATGCTCTGTGGCGACTTCAATTCTCCCCTTCACCTGTTTGATAAGCAAGGAGGCAATCCGATCACCAGCCGTTGCATTGAAGATTTCAGCGATTTTGTCAACCTCAATGAGCTTATGGACTTACCGCTCCAAGGATCCAACTATACATGGAGCAACAGACGGGCGGGCATTCATCACATCCAAATTTGGCTTGACAGATTTCTCTTGTCCAAAGAACTCATTCCTATTTTTGGTGATGCCAGGCTGCATAGCCACCCAAAAATTGGATCTGATCACAACCCTATTATTATGGATTGTTCCCGACCCCAGAAAACCTTTAAAACCCCTTTCAGGTTTGAAAATATGTGGCTCACTCATCCAGATTTAGGTCGGTGTATTCGACAATGGTGGCAGCAAAACCTTTGTCCAAACCCCCTCTTGAATCTGTTCCTCAAACTCAAGCTAAAATGCTGGAACAGGGAGGTTTTCGGCAACCTTTTTAGTGAAAAAAAACTTCTGTTGGATGAGCTCAAAAGGGTGGAAAATCTGATTCAGGAAGGGGATCAGAGGGTTGAAACTTTCATGGAATAAAAATGCCTCCTTTCAAACCTTCACAATGTTTTGGCTAAGGAAGAGTCCTACTGGAGACAAAAATCCAGAAGCCTCTGGCTCAAAGAAGGAGACACCAACACGAAGTTTTTCCATGCTTCCACCTTGCGCCACAGAGGTTCTAATAAAATCTCAGAGTTGACCAAGGCTGATGGTACCATTGTCTCTGATATCCATGCCATCAGACAGGAAGTTGTGCACCACTTCCAGGAAATCTTAGGTCCAAGTGTTGACTGCCACCCCCGCACAGCAAGTTCTCTGCTTCAGAACATTCCAATGTTGGTGTCTAACGATGATAATGAGAAACTGCTCCAATCCTACACTGAAGAGGAGATCAAAGATGCTCTGTTTGCAATGGAACCTGACAAGGCTCCTGGTCCTGATGGCTTTCCACCCCGGTTTTTTCAACACTTTTGGGATGTCGTGGGCCCTGATGTGGTTGCTGCGGTTAAATTCTTCCAGAGAGCCAAAAATATGTCGAGAGAAGCCAATTCCACCTTCATTGTTTTAATTCCCAAGTCTAATGAGCGTGCTTCCCTCTCCGACTTCAGACCTATAAGTCTCTGTAGTGTCATCTACAAACTTATCACCAAAGTCATGGCAAACAGGCTGAAAGACATCCTTCCATCCATCATTGACCAGTGCCAAGGCAGCTCGGTCAAAGGCAGATTCATTGCTGATGGAGTGATAACAGTCCATGAGTTGGCTCATTCGGCTTATAAAAACAAAAAACCCAGTATGTTCCTTAAGCTTGACATGAACAAGGCCTTTGATCGGGTTTCATGGAAATTCCTGTTTGAGGTCCTTGAGAAGTTTGGATTTCACAAAGAATGGGTTAAGATGGTTCGAGAATGTATCTCTACTGCTTGGTTCTCTGTTCTTATCAATGGTTCACCTGTCGGCTTCTTTCCAAGTTTTAAAGGCATTCGTCAAGGGGACCCCCTGTCACCCTTCCTCTTCATCATTTTGGCTGAAACTCTTGGAAGAACCCTTACTGCTGCCTGCAACAGTGGACTCGTCTCTGGGATCAAACCTGCCTCAACTACCAAGGCCATTTCCCATCAGCAGTTTGTAGATGATACTATTCTTTCCTCTCTGGCTTCTGTCCCCGAAGCAAAAATCATTAAGAACATCCTTGACTCTTATGAAGAGGCGGCGGGCCAGAAAGTCAATTACCGCAAAAGCAAGCTATACTTCCTCAATACTCCCATCCACAGGCAAAACAGGATTGCTGAGATCCTTGGGTGTATCATTGGGAACCTTCCAACTACTTATCTCGGATTACCGCTTTTCCATGGCAAATCGGTCTCGGCTATGTGGAACCCTGTTCTAGATCGTCTCAACAAGAAACTTGCAAGTTGGAAAAGTTCAATGCTCAGTCAGGCAGCCAAAGCCACTCTGGTCCAGGCTTGCCTACAAAGTATTCCTATTTTTTTCCTATCTATCTTCAAAGCTCCGGCTTCCATCCGCCAAAGAATTGAGCAAATTCAACGTAGATTCCTCTGGGCGGGAAACGAAAACAAGAACAAATTTTCCCTTGTTGCATGGGACAAGGTTTGTTCCAAGAAAAAGGATGGAGGTCTCGGCTTCAGGGACATCAAGCGGATGAACATGGCTCTCATTGCCAAACAATCCTGGAGACTTACCATCAATGAAAAAGCCACCTGGATTGACATCATCAAAGCTAAGTACCTTCATCAGGTTCCCTTTCTTGGAGAGCACTACCTTCCTGGCGGATCTCATTTCTGGAATGGTGTCACTAAATCAAGGAAGATCATCATGGAAGGTTTAAGGTGGTGTCTTGGAAATGGAGTGGCCATTCATTTTTGGGACGATCCTTGGATCCGTGACAAACCTCTCAGTCAAGATCCTCATCTTGCTATGCTCAAGACGGTGACCGAAGCTACCTTTGGAGATAAGGTGTGCCATTTCATCAACCCAGGTACTACAAGACCCGAATGGAAACAATTGGCTTTGAATGGGCCTAGACTTATCACCGAGGCGCTTAGACGGCTTCAAAACTTACTGAGGAGCTGCATAATCCCCAGCTCTCACAAAGAAGACTCCATGGTTTGGAACCTTGAAGATTCTGGGCAGTTCTTATTAAATCTGCCTACTACAGCCAAGAAGCTCCCAGTGATGGCCGTGACTCCACTAATCTGGTCTGGGTTCCCAAGATCATTCCCAAGGTTAAATTCTTCTGTTGGTTGGCCATCCAAAATAGAATCCTCACCACTGACAATCTGATAAACAGAGGGCTTCTCATCCCCAATTGGTGCATCCTGTGTAAAAATGCCTGTGAGTCTACTGTGCATGTTTTTCTGGAATGTCCCTTCTCCCTTGCAGTGCTCAACCAGGTTTTCAACACTTTCGCCATCTCCGTAGCCCTCCCTCATTCCATTCCCCTCCTTTTTCAATAGTGGCCCCGGCCCTTCAAAAGCAGTCAACTCAAATTCATGTGGCAAGCGTGCCTTCACATTTTCCTGTGGCAGATTTGGCTTGAGAGAAATGCTAGAATTTTTCAAAACCTTGCCAAGGATAAGAAGATTGTTGTTGCCAAAATCTTGGCCCTTGCTACGGAGAATGCCTCTCTCGTCTCATCGTCCAAACCTCCCCCTCCTGGACTTGAATTGGATCTAGCAAATCATTTCAATCTTCTCAATTTTTCTGCAACACCCCGCACTTCTATTGACAGGTCTATTATCAAGTGGGTCTTTCCTCCTTCCGGGTGGCACAAGCTCAATTTCGATGGCGCAGCCAAAGGCAACCCTGGAGCGGCGGGCGGAGGTGGAATTCTCAGAAATCACAGAGGAGAAATAATTTTGGCCTTTGCTCAGAACTTAGGAATTCGGTCCAACAATATGGCCGAGGCTCGGGCCTTGTTCCAAAGCTTGATTCTCTTGGAAGGCTTGTCTATCAATAAACTCATCATAGAAGGAGACTCATTGCATTGCATCAACTGGCTCAAAGGAACCTCTGTGCCTCCCTGGGCCCTTGTTTCCATCTTCGACGAATGCAAGACACTAATTGGTGTCTATCCAGAATTAATCATTCAACATCAATACCGGGAAGGAAACAAAGCTGCGGACTGGCTTGCTAATAAGGGAGTTGACGCAACAGACATTCAGGTCTGGAGAGATTCCTTTCCAATCGGTCTAAGGGACGTTTCTTCAAGTTCCAATGTTTGCACAATGTGAGTGGGTTACTGGTCTTCGGGTTTTTCGGCGGCGTTTTGGCATCTTTGGAGCGCTTTCGCGTCATTTTTCTAAGTTGGTTGCAAAATCTCAGCTTGCTGCGTTATCCTTTTTGCTCAGGCCGCGAGGTTGCTTTTTGTCGCGATATCGCGACACTTTTCTCTCCCTCTGGCGCGGTCTTCCAACTTGTCGCGATATCGCGACACCTTTTCTCTTCGGGTGCTTTTTTGCAAACTTGTCGCGATATCGCGACACCTTTTCCCTTCGGGTTCTTTTTCGCAAACTTGTCGCGATATCGCGACACCTTTTCCCTTCGGGTGCTTTTTCGCAAACTTGTCGCGATATCGCGACACTTTTGGCCTTCAGGCGCGGTCTTGCTTTTTGTCGCGATATCGCGACACCTTTTCTCTCTCCAACGGCGGTCTTCCATTCGGTCGCGATATCGCGACGGGTTTTCTCTCCAACGGCGGTCTTCCATTCTGTCGCGATATCGTGACACTTTTTCTCTCCGGGTGCCTTTGCGCAAACTTGTCGCGATATCGCGACACTTTTTCTCTCCGGGTGCCTTTGCGCAAACTTGTCGCGATATCGCGACATTTTTTCTCTCCAAAGGCGGTCTTCATTTTTGTCGCGATTTCGCGACGCTTTTTCTCTCTCCAACGGCGGGCTTCAGGTTGTCGCGATATCGCGACCTTTTTTCTCTCCAACGGCGGACTCTCATCCTTGTCGCGATATCGCGATCACTTTTCTCTCCAACGGCGGTCTTCCTTTTTGTCGCGATTTCGCGACACCTTTTATTCTTGGCACAGGCTTCCACTTTCGTCATGATTTCGGGGCTCATTTTCTATTTTGGCTGCGGTCTGCATTCTTGTCACGATTTCGTGACACCTTTTCTCTTCGGCAGCGTTTTCAATTCTTGTAGCGATTTCGTGACTCCTTTTTCTTGTCGCGATTTCGCGACTCTTCTTCTCGACCGGCTCCAACCCTGCAACTTGTCGCGATATCGCGACACTTTGCAACATGTCGCGATATCGCGACTTCTTTCCTTCTTCGGCTCCGATGGCGATTCTTGTCGCGATTTCGTGACTTCTTTTCTTCCTTCGGCTTCTACGGCGCTTCTTGTCGCGATTTCGCGACATCACCATTTTGGTCGCGATTTCGCGACACCTTCCCTAGGGTGGAGGTTTGCCAACTTTCTATTCCTCTCTTCTTGGACCACCTCGGTCGATTTGGATTTATTGTAATCTCTCTTGTACAAGGTTCAGGGACCTTTCAAAACCATTTCTACCAATCAAAAAAAAAAAAATTATCGCTTTAAAAAATAATAGCCTTTCAATATCGTATAAATTACCCTCTTT
This sequence comes from Wollemia nobilis, assembly GCA_028583015.1. NCBI lineage: Eukaryota > Viridiplantae > Streptophyta > Pinopsida > Araucariales > Araucariaceae > Wollemia > Wollemia nobilis. The sequence continues at coordinate 36,869 of JAQPPZ010001294.1, read as the reverse complement.
AATGAAATTGATTTTCATAAAGAGAAGTAAATTTACTACTTGAAAATGAAATGCAAAGCTTGAAAAAAGGAAATTATGTCAAATTTAGAATTCTCAAATGCTTGAAAAACAACAACTTTGCATAATTTTTTATAAATTTAGATTGGCTTCAAACTGACTTCAAAATTGCATAAGATGAAAGATTAAAGCTCATTATAGGGCTCTGTGCATTTATTTTTGGGTTTTAATTTTTTTCAATTTTTATTTTAATTTTCAAAAAAAAAAAAAACTACAAAAGAGAAGTGTTAGAAAAATAAAATAAAATAAAATAAAAATGAAATAAAATAAGTGCTACAACTCAAAATTTCTCCACAAACCCTGTAAGCATTAGTATTCTACACAAAAACCAACATTAGTGTGACCTGAATTCACGTAATCAAACAACAAATATGGTGTAATATTTAAAGGAAATGATGCAATATATAAAAAATAATAACAAGCCAACCATTAACATGTATAAAACTTGATGTATCTCCATTATATTGCAATAAAAAGATATTCAACATTCAACTACAAGTGCAAAAAATCATACCCAAAATTGGCATCATGTGGGGAAAACTGGTCCAACGGTGTGGTTTTCTTCCAAGAAAAATTCAACCTTTGTTTATGAGCTTCAATGGGTTTTTAAAGATTTCCAACATTGGCTATTCATTTCTTTTTCCAACTCTTAGCTTTCCAACGTTTTTTTTTTTTTCTTAAAATTTTCAATATTTGGCTATTTGTTTCTTTTTCCAACTTTTGACTTTCCAACATTTTTTTTCCATTGACATGATACGTGACATTTTCTCTTCTGCCACTTTTTTTTCCTTTTTTTTAATAGTAACCTGCAATAAAGACAAACACATGAATTAAACTTTCCAAAATAAAACTATTAATAAAATTTAATTAAAACAAAATTAAAAATAAAATAAAATAAAACTTTTCCCAAAACAACACCATTAATAAAATTAAATTAACTTAAAAAAAATACATTGATGGTTTTATTTTTATTATTTTATTTTCATGATTATTTATTTATTTATTTCTTTATCTTTTTTCTTTTTCTTTTTATTTTTATTTATTTTTATTTTTCTTTTTCACTTTTTTTTTTTTTTTTTTAATTTTATTTTAAATTTGATTTAATTAATTTCAAATGTTTGAATTGGTTTAATTCAAAACATTAAAATTAACCAAAATAATAAAAATAATAAAGAAGTTAATCAACACACTAGACAACTTAAAAGAAACTAAAAGGAGACAATAATCCACACCCAAACCTTGGAACATATATTGCAACCTAAACTAAAATTTCCCCTAATATCCAAAAATTGTGGGTCCCCAATTTTGGGGCTAGTTGTGTAATGGCCACACCAAATGGTGACTCTACTGAGAAATGCTCCTGAGCATTTCAGATGCAGAACCCAATTTTGAAAACCAAAGAAATAAAGATTAGAGAAATATATGCTATCTAGCAATATTCAGAGAAAATGAGGTTAAATAGCTTCAAATAAAAACACATGGACCCTTTGCTTTAACTTAGTGTGTGAAAGTGATTTCATTTTGCATTCTTGAAGACCATCTAGATTCCATCACCTGATTTACATTTAGGCTATGAAGAATATTGCTCATAAAAAGAATTTTTTATAGATAAAGCCCTACTACCAGTTAGGCGTCTATAGCCTCGGTAGAGTTTATCTAAATTACCCTTGTGTTTAATTGATATTTTGCAAATCCTATTTTATTTTTGAACAAGCTTAGTCTAGATAGAGCCCTACTACTATTCAGGTGTCTATAGCCCTGATAGAGTTTATCCAAACCCGGTGATTGATTTTAGCATGTTTTACTTTGCTTACTTTTTATTTGAATGGCTTTGTAAAAGTTTATGCACCACATGGGTTAAAAGTATTTGAATCTAGAAATGAGCGTATTGGATTTTTGCATTAATTTGCAAATCAAAACAACTTCATCCTTCAAGATTTTAAGGTATACCCCTTAATATGATGTGTTCATGTGTAGCTTTAGCAAAAATGATTCATTGTTCCAAAATTTACTATATTGGCCCCACAATCAAAGACTGATAACTAAACCACTTTAATATTGTGGTTTTGGATGGGATTACCCTGTTTCAAATTTCTCATCCTTTATATGGTTTTGGGTGGGATGACCCTATTTCAAATTTTCCATATTTTATATGGTTTTGGGTGGGATGACCCTATTTCAAATTTTCATCCTTTGTATGGTTTAGGGTAGGATGGTACTATTTAAAATTTTCCATCCTCTGTACATATATCGTGTTTTTGTAAGGATGATTTCATCCCGATTTATTTCCTTATGCACATGTTGGTCCCACCTTCTAGGCGGGAAATTTTAAGGATCTGGTTTGTTCACTTCATTCGTGGAAGGATTTTTTTGCTTCATTTCCTACTGATTAGTTGCTAGGAAGGAGATTGTTTCTCTCTCCTATTTTATTCCTTAAGGATCTGCAACATTGATTGCTGGTGTTGTAATCAGGTTTTGGGTCCCTTGATAAAAACCCGATTAAATTTAATTTACCTACAAAAAAAAACTTAATATAAATAAAACTTATGATAGGATTAAATGGGTTTTTCTTTTTGCAGTATTAAAAAAGATTGGATTTAGGAAGAAATATGTCATATGTATTAGAGCTTGTATCTCTACAATAACATATTTAATTTTGGTCAATGGGCAAGTAATAGAATCATTGAAAGCCAAGAGGGGTCTTAGATAGGGATACTCTTTATCACCATATTTATTCATTATTATGGAAGAGGTATCAGGAAGGAACTTAAAGAAGACATTCAAAGATAGGCTAATAAGAAAACTTAAGGATAGTAATAACATCGACAACATCACCCATCAATTATTTGCAGATGATACAACCCTTTTTCAAAAGGTAGGGAAAATGATGCTAGAGCTTTGAATAACTTATTAAAGGAATATGAAAGGGCATTGAGGCATAAAGTTAATAAGACAAAATTCAAACTTTACTTCCTAAACACTCTAGCTAGAATCAAAGTAAGAAAATGCAGATTACTTTAAATGGAGGAGGTAATTTTACCAATAATATATCTAGGGATGCCCTTATTTGAGGGGGTAATGACGATAGAATTATGAAATTTAATTAATTAGAGTTTAGAATAAACTACCAACATGAAAAGGTAGATGGTTGTCAGTAAAAAAAATATTGTAGCTAATTAAATGTCTTACAAACCATTCTAACATATTATGTCCTATATTATGCCAATATCAATAAAAAAAAGTTTAATCTATATTATGTGGTCATTTTTGTAGTTAGGATTACATGATAGAAGGAAATTCCCTTTGCTGAAATGGAGTAAGGTATATGATGATAAAAGTAGGGGATGTCTATATGTAAGAGTTATTATAGATGCAAACTCAGCTTTAAGGGGAAAAGTAAATTAGAGATTGTACAAAGAGTCAAAAATAATGAACATGAATTCTTCTAGGTAAGTTGAGCCCAAGGACCTAAGCTTAATATTTATTGCATTATCACTACCAGAAGGTTTTAAACTATGGAAAACACATGACATGAGGTCTTTTTGAAAATCAACAAATCAAAATGCACTAAATAAGTTTTAGAATACAAATATAATCCTTAAAAGAGATAATCATATTATCTAGTTTGTGTGTTTCTTCATTGTTTGGGTAGTTAACATAAGATCCTTGATCTGAAACCCTAACCCTAATTTAAAAAAAAAAACAAAGAGAATTTAATTTATTGCTTTGTAAATAATGGCCTATTGAATGTCATATAAATTATCCTTTTTAATGAAATTGATTTTCATAAAGGAAAGTCAATTTATTGCTTGAAAAATAAAATATAAAGCTTGAAAAGTGAAATTATGTCAAATCTGAAATTATAAAATACCTAAAAAATAGTAACTTTAAATAATTTTTATAAATTTAGTTTGGATTCAAAATGACTTTGAAATTATATAAGATGAAATATTGAAGTTTATTCTAGGGACTCGTGCATTTATTTTTGAATTTTATTTTATTTTTTCGATTTTATTTTAATTGCTAAAGTTTAAAAAAAATCTTCAAAAAGAAAGGTTGAAAAAAATGAAATAAAAGAAGTCAAACAAATTGTTATTGCTAGAGAAAGAAATAAAATAATGAAATGACTAGCTTTAAAATTGAAAAGCCTTTAAAATAGCACATAAATTACCCCCCTTTAATGAATTTATAATTTTTAAAAAGGAGCGAATTTATCGCTTTAAAAAATAATAGCCTTTCAATGTCGTATAAATTACCCTCTTTAATGAAATTGATTTTATAAAGAGAAGTAAATTTACTACTTGAAAATAAAATGCAAAGCTTGAAAAAAATAAATTATATCAAATCTAGAATTTCCAAATGCCTGAAAAACATCAACTTTGCATAATTTTTTATAAATTTAGATTGGCTTCAAAATGACATCAAAATTGCATAAGATGAAAGAAAGCTCATTCTAGGGCTCCATGCATTTATTTTTAGGTTTTATTTTTATTTTAATTACCGAAAATAAACAATAAAAAAACTGTAAAAAAAAAGGGTTAAAAAATAAAATAAAAATGAAATAAAAGAAGTTCTACAACTCAAAATTTCTCCACAGACCCTGCAAACATTAATATTTTGCACAAAAACTAGCATTAGTGTGATCCGAATTCACATAATCAAACAACTAATACGATGCAATCTTCAAAGGAAATGGTGCAATATATCAAAAATAACAAAAATACAACCATTAACATGCATAAAACTTGATGTATCTCCAATATATTGTAGTAAAAAGATCTTCAATATTCAACTACAAGTGCAAAAAACAATACCCAAAATTGGCATCATGTGGGAAAAACTGGTCCAACGGTGTGGCCTTCTTCCAAGAAAAATCTAGCCCTTGTTTATGAGTTTCAATGGGTTTTTAAAGATTTTCAACATTGGCTATTCATTTCTTTTTCCAACTCTTGGATTTCCAACGCTTTCTTTTGCCAACTCTTGGCTTTCCAACATTTTTTTTTTTTGAAATTTCTAACATTTGACAATCTGTTTATTTTGCCAACTTTTGTCTTTCCAATATTTTCTTTTCCATTGGCATGATACATGACATTTTCTCTTCTGCCATTTTTTTTTCTTTTTTTTTAATAGTAACCTACAATAAAAATAAACACATGAATTAAACTTTCCAAAATAAAATATTAATAAAATTTAATTAAAACAAAACTAAAAGTAAAATTAAATTAAACTTGAAAAATAAGGATAAAAAATCGGGGTGGGAAAATGAGCTCTGGCGATTTTTTCCTCTGAACTAGGGTTTCTGGAACTTTGAAAAATCTCGGGCTTCTGTTGGATTGCAGAAGTGTCTTTGGGGTATGGTGAATCTGAAGGCTAGATCGGTGCCCCAGGAGGGTCCAATGGGGACTTCTCCGGCTCCTTTTCCAGGGAGTACCAGCTCTTACGCTGATTTGTTTAAAGAAAATTCTCCTCCGAAGAACGACGAAGCCCAAAAGATGGCATATAAGAAGCTCTTCACGGCTGCTGGGAATAGGTCGTCAGCACATCGGGTGAATGGTTGTTTGCCGCAGGCCGAATCCAGGCCAAAAATCATCATTGAGCCAAGTATGGTTGAAGAATCAGTCATCTACAGAGCTAACCATGATTTAATCTGCAAGTTCATGGGGATTCGCCCTTCCCTAAATTTTTTGCACTCTTGGATCCGCCAAAACTGGGAGCCCCACGGTGAGTATTCATTGTGGTTTATTAGTAATGGTTATTTTATTGTTAGCTTTTCGGCTCTGGCCGATAGAAATAAGGCTTTCGAGTCGGAGAAGAAAAATCATGGCCCGACAGGGCTATTTGTTCAACCATGGAGGGTGGGCTTCGATCCTCGTGTTGAACCTACGGCTATCCCAGTTTGGATCCGTCTATATGCTCTTCCAATGGAGTTTTGGGGTGAGCAGGTGTTGGCAATGATTGGTAATTCTATTGGTAGACATCTGGGTGTTGCCAGAGACACTATTGAAGGGAGCATGGCGGTGTATGCTAGAATATGTGTGGAGATGGATCTCAGCCAGCCTTTGTCGACAGAGTTGGAAATTGAATTGGCAGGTCTCTCCTGGATTCAACAACTGGACTATGAGGCCCTACCCTTTAGATGTAGGGTTTGTCACAAACATGGACATTTGGCCCGTTTTTGTCCTAATAATATGAATGCCAAAATGGAGGCCCCTTCAGGAATGCCAAACCTGCCTAAAGAGGATAAGGCAACACCTAATAAAGATTCTAATAGCACCGATCAGGGCCAGGAAGCTCAGAGAGAGGGTTTTGAACAGCCCAGAAGAAAAATACGGACAAAGAAAAAGGAGGGAAAGGAGCAATCCCATCTCAGGCCTGCCAATAGGTATGAGATTTTTAAGTCATTGGTTGATGAAGAGGAACAATTTATGGAGGGCATGGAGGGTTTTAAGGAAACTTCTAATATTCTCGGGCAACTCCCCCTCTCATCTCCTCCCGTCATACAACAGGTAGTTGAACTCTGTGAGGTATCACAACCAGTATGTTCTGGTGCCTTAGTAGTCCATAACCAGGAGCAGACAGTATCTCAGGATGTCCGCATGGGAATAGCAGAGAAGAACAGGGAAAGGCCATCTTTGGGGATAACCCGGGTAGAAAAAAGATCAAAAAATAGCAATTCTCAGGGAGTAGGTAGAAGATCCAATAAGGAGTTGCTAGCAGCCCAAGGAGACAAATTGATCATGGGAGGATCGGTGAGGACAATAGACTCTTATTGCTCCCAGGGTAACCAATGATTATACAATCTTGGAATGTGAGGGGTTTAAACAATAGAACCCATCAATATGTTGTTCAAAGACTATTAGAGAATCGCAATACTGATTTTTTGCTTTTACAAGAGACTAAGATGTCATTGGATCTTATGTCTAAAACAGTCAACAAAATTTGGAGGGGTGCTGGTCATATGGATGTGGCTGCCCAAGGTGCCTCAGGGGGGATTGTTACTCTATGGAACTCTCTTGAATGGTCTGCAATAGAACATCTTGCCTGGAGGGGTGTTCTCACTTCTCTTTTTAGGAATAATGTCTCTGCGAAATTCGTTCTAATCACTAACTTTTATGGGTCTCAAAACCTAGAGGGTCAGAGGCGGCAGTGGAAGGCTGTGCATAACATGCGAGCCTCAAGGGAAGATCTAGACTGGATTATAGCGAGGGACTTTAATGCTAAATTATCTTCTAGAGACCAGGAAGGGGGAACACCATTTTTGGACCCAGGGGACCGTTTCATGATTGCCCAAGTCCAGGCTTTGCACTTAGTGGACATTAAATGTCCTGGCAATAACTTCACTTGGACTAATAAAAGGAGGGAGCCACATAGTAGGAAGGTTAAGCTAGATCATTTTTTGGTTTCAGAGGAGGCGTTTGTAAAATGGAATATAAATTTTCAGATTTTAGAAGGCCCTGTTTCTGATCACTGTCCTATTCTGTTGGAAGGCGGGACTAGGATGGGGCAGCATCACAAACCTTTCAGATTTGAGAATTTTTGGCTTCAAAAAGAACTTCGGGAGAAAATTCCACAGTGGTGGGAAGAAGGCCGCCCAGCTTATGGGAGAGCAATGTTCAGAATCCACAAACAACTTCAATATGTCAAATCTCAGTTGAAGTATTGGAGGCGTTCTAATAAAACTGACTTCCAGGCCCAAAGAGCTCCGTTGGTGGCCCGATGGGATGAGGTCCAAAAATAGTTCAGAGAAGGAGTAATTATAGACCAGCTCAAAGCTGAGGATGATGCCTTGCGTACAACGGTTGAGGACATTGACAACCAGGAGGAGATCTATTGGAAGCAAAGAGCTAGAACCACCTGGTTATTAGAAGGGGATAGAAATACAAAATTCTTTCATCGGACTGCTTGTGCTCGAAGACAGATGAATAAGATGGAGGTCCTTCAAGATGAGAACGGTCACTCCTTTGATACTCTTCCAGGCATACATTCCCATGCTATGGATTATTTTTCTAAGCTTTTTAAGGAAAGTGTGGTACAAGATGTAGAGGCCCAAAATGAAGTTATATCTGTCATACCTGCTATTATTTTGGAGGATGAAAATCAGGCCCTCCTCAAACCCATTGATAGGGATGAATTGAAAACTGTGGTCTTTGGAATGAGCACTGGTAAAACTCCTGGTCCAGACGGCTTCCCAATTGAGTTTTTTTAGGCTTTCTGGACTGCTTAGAGGATGATGTAAGGGCTGTTGTTGAAGAGTCCAGAGAAAATAAGAGAATGCTTAAAGCTATAAACCACACTTTCATTACCTTGATTCCAAAAGGGGAGGAGGGGGTTCATATTTTTGATTATAGGCCTATTGCCTTATGTAATGTGTTGTACAAAATAATCACAAAGGTAATGGCTGAGCGCCTAAAACCTCTTCTTCACAACATTGTCTCCTCTGAGCAAGGGGGTTTTGTTGAGGGACGACAGATTCTGGATGGGGTGGTTGTGGCCCAGGAAGCAATCCATTCAATGCACACTTCTGGTAATAAAGGGATGTTCATAAAACTGGACATGTCAAAGGCTTATGACAGGGTTGAATGGAGTTTCCTGGCTAAAATGATGGCAGCCTTTGGCTTCTCTCAGGGTTGGATAGAGTGGGTCATGAGTTGTGTCTCTTCCCCGACTTACTCTGTGCTAATCAAGGGCCTTCCTTCGCAACCTTTTGGAGCTTCTCGGGGACTACGCCAGGGGGATCCCTGTTCTCCTTATCTTTTTCTCATTCTGGTTGAAGGTCTTGGCAGACTTTTCTTGAGGAGAAGACAACAAGGTAGATTATTGGGTATCAGGGTGGGTGACGAAGTTTTAATGCACCTGCAGTTTGTGGATGACACTTGGTTTGGTGGGAGTGGCCAACTTCAGGGAAGCAAGAATGATTAGGGATACTCTTAATGTCTATCTTAGGGCTACTCAACAGGTCATTAATGACAAGAAATCCAAAGTGGTTTTTTTTAATCTGGAGCAAAGGCTTCAGAATAGAATTTTAGAAATCCTGGGATTCACAAGGACTTCTCTCCCAGTGGTTTACTTGGGGGTCCCCCTGCACTTCAAGAAGCTGAAATTAGACACATGGAGGAATCTGTTGGAGTGTATCAAGGACAGAATTAATCACTGGTCTCACAAGTGGTTGAGTTATGGTGGCAGATTAACTTTCTTACAGTCAGTCATTCAAGCCATGCCAATTTACAAATTCTCTATCCTGGCTGCCCTGGTTACAATTTGGAAGGAGTTGGACAGGATGGCTAGAAAGTTTTTATGGGAAGGAGCAAAGGGAGAGAGAAAGTGGGCCTTAGTGGGCTGGGACAAAGTTACCCAGCCCAAGGCTAAAGGAGGTCTGGGTTTGAGAAAATCTAGGTTGAATAATAAAGCTTTGGCTGGAAAGCTATACTTGGAGATGGATCTCCCAACCCACCTCCCTTTTCAGTAGAATCCTAACTAGCAAATACCTGGGACAGGCCAACCCAGTCGATGTTGCTCGCCTCCCCTTGGATGGTACTGGGTCCCTTGTTTGGCAGGCTCTCAAGTTAGGGTCTCAGGTTGTTAAAGACCGCTTATTTTGGAAAGTGGGAAGAGGGGAGAAGGCTCGTTTTTGGACAGACTCTTGGGATCAGTTCCCACCCATCATTGCTGAATTTCTTGAATTACAACCAATAAAAGTAGCCATTGAAGCCAAGGGATGGATCTGTATTGAAAGTTACTTCACAACTTCTCAGTTGGGGGAGTGTAAGTTTAAGCAGTTCAAGAAGCTGGATGAGTGGCCCATTTCAATCCCTCCGGATTTGATTCCCATCATGACTAAAATTCTGACTGAAAGATTTCTTACAGGGGGAGACATGGAGGATGAATTAGCCTGGGGCTTTGGGAGTCTTGGCATCTATACAGTAAAGGATGGATATGATAGCATTCTCCCAGAGCCCCCCCCTCATACTTTTCTGGTTGAGGACTGGAGGAAAATCTGGCACTCTAAAGGCTGGCCGAAAGTCAACTTTTTTGCCTGGCAGTGCATGCACAATGGAATCCTCACTTTTGATAATCTCAGATCAAAAGGTATCATCGGCCCTTCTCAATGTGTGCTATGCTACAAGAGCGAGGAAACTGCTGACCACTTGTTGTTTGGTTGCCCTTTCACCCGATAGATTTGGCTGCGATGGTTTGCATACTTTAAATTTCAAGTAAGTGGTGACCTGAATCGGATGAATATCTAGGCAAAATGGTAGAAGGGTAGATTCAAATCTAAAGCTCTTCGTCTTGGCTGGGAGCTCGGGTTAAGCTTTATCTGGTGGCAAGTATGGCTGGAAAGAAATGCCAAAATTTTTAGAGAAACTTTCACTGCTCTAGATGGGGTTTGGCAGACCATTTGGAGCAAGGTTACCGAAACTGTGGCTGTTCATGCAGAGGAGGAAGTTCAAATTGACATTGGAGCTATGGATGACCATGGTGAACTGCTAGAGGGACAGGACAGAATTCGTTGGAAACCTCCCCCTATAGGTTGGATTAAAATCAATACTAATGGAGCTACAAAAGGCAATCCGGGTAGAGCCAAAATTGGAGTGGTGTGCTAGGACCATGCTCTATTGGGAATTGCAAGGCCTAGGAAGAACCACTAACAATGAAGTTGAAGCCATTGCCATTAAGTCTGCTTCTATTTGGGCAGTGAAACATGGCCACCGTAGGATTATTCTTGAATCAGACTCACAAATTTTGGTTGGAGCTCTGGACTGCATGAGGAACTTTGATCTAAAATCTTGGAGGTTGAGGGCTCTTGTCACTCAAATTAAAGAATTATGGAAGGAATTGGAGGACGTGATCCCAGTTTATGCGAGTAGAGATTTGAACAAAGCGGCTGACTTTCTGGCTAAGATGGGTGCGAAAAAGGAGGTTGGAGTTCAGTTGCACAGTGACATGGATATTGAGGATGAGGTGATTAGAGAGGGTCTGGAAAGGTCCTTGCGCCAATGATCAAAGAAAATGCAAAGGGTGGAAAACTGTCATGATATCGTGACATGTTGTGCCGTCGCGGTCGTTGGAGGAAAGTTGTCGCGATATCGTGACATGTTGCGCCGTCGCGGTCGTTGGAGGAAAGTTGTCACGATATCGCGACATGTTGTGCCGTCATGGTCGCTGGAGGAAAGTTGTCGCGATATCATGACATGTTGCGCCATCGCGGTCGTTGGAGGAAAGTTGTCACGATATCGTGACATGTTGCGCCGTCACGGCCGTTGGAGGAAAGTTGTCACGATATCGTGACATGTTGTGCCGTCGCGGTCGTTGGAGGAAAGTTGTCATGATATCGCGACATGTTGCACCGTCACGACTTGGAGGAAAGTTGTCGTGATATCGTGACATGTTGCGTCGTCGCGGTCGCTGGAGGAAAGTTGTCGCGATATCGCGACATGGTGCGTCGTCGGTCGTTGGAGGAAAGTTGTCACGATTTTGTGACATGGTGCGCCGTCGCGGTCGCTGGTGGAAAGTTGTCATGATTTCGTGACATGGTGCGCCGTCACGGTCGTTGGAGGAAAGTTGTCACGATTTCATGACATGTCGCTCCGTCGCGGTCGAGGGAGGAAAGTTGTCACGATTTCGTGACATGTCGCTCCGTCGCGGCCGAGGGAGGAAAGTTGTCACGATTTCGCGACATGTAGCTTCATCGCGGCCAGGGGAGGAAAGTTGTCACGATTTCGTGACATGTTGCACTTTCGCGCCCAAAGGAGAAAAGTGTCACGATTTCACGACGTGTTGAGTTTTCGCGGCCAAAGGCGGAATATGTCGCGATTTCGTGACATGTTGCTTTTTCGCGGCCAAAGGGGAAAGGTGTCGCGATTTCGTGACATGTTGCTTGTTCGCGGCCTATTGAGAACTTTTGTGTCGCGATTTCGTGACAAGCTGCTTCATCTATTGTAAGATTGTGTTCTCTCTGAGTTCGGCTGGGAAGAGTCCCTTCCCTTATTGTAATTGATCTTTGTTTTAATACAAGTTTTTTCAAATTTTTCAAAAAAAAATTAAATTAAACTTTTCCCAAAACAAAACCATTAATAAAATTAAATTAACTTAAAAAAAAACACATTGATGGTTTTATTTTTATTATTTTATTTTCATGATTATTATTTATTTACTTCTTTATCATTTATTTATTTTTTATTATTTATTTATTATTTTTAATTTTTTTTTTAAATTTAATTTAATTAATTTCAAATGTTTGAATTGGTTTAATTCAAAATATTAAAATTAACCAAAATAATAAAAACAAGAAATAAGCTAATCAAAACACTAGACAACTTAAAAGAAACTAAAAGAAGACAATAATCCACACCCAAACCTTGGAATCTAAAAATTGAAAAATAAAATGGTGAGTCCCCAATTTTGGGTCTAGTTGTGCAATGGCCACAACAAATGGTGACTCTGTTGAAAAATTCTCTTGAGCATTTCAGATGAAGAATCCAATTTTGAAAACCAGAAAAACAAAGATTAGAGAAATATATGCTATCTAGAAACATTCAGAGAAAATGAGATTAGATAGCTTCAAATAAAAACACATGAACCCTTTGCTTTAACTTAATGTGTAAAAGTGATTTCATTTTGTATTCTTGAAGATCATATGGATTTCATTACTTGAATTACATTTAGGCTATGAATAATATTGCTCATAAAAAGATTTTTTTATAGATAGAGCCCTACTAGAGACCATTGATAGAGACAAAGCTCATAAAAAGTTAGACTTCATACCCAACCGCTAATAGAGACCAACGACGGTCAACTCCAATTTGTTGGCTCATAAAAAAGTGAAATAAAAGAATTCAAACAAATTGTTATTGCTAGAGCATGAAATAAAATAATGAAATAACTAGCTTTACAATTTAGAAGACTTTGAAATGACACATAAATTACATCCCTTAATTGAAATTATAATTTTTATAAAGGAACGAATTTATCGCTTTAAAAAATAATAGCTATTTCAATGTCGTATAAATTACCCTCTTTAATAAAATTATTTTTTATAAAAATAAGTAAATTTACTACTTGAAAATGAAATGCAAAGCTTGAAAAAAAGAAATTATATCAAATTTAGAATTCCCAAATGCTTGAAAAACAACTTTGCACAATTTTTTATAAATTTTGGTTGGCTTCAAACTGACATCAAAATATCATAAGATGAAATATTAAAGCTCATTCTAGGGCTTCGTGCATTTTGTTTTGGGTTTTAATTTTTTATTTATTTTTAATTACTGAAAATAAAAAAAATAGAAAAAATAAGGGTTAAAAAAATAAAATAAAAATGAAATATTATCTACTTTGTGTCTTTCTTTATTGTTTGGGTAATTAACATAAGATCCTTGATCTGAAACCCTAACCCTAATTTAAAAAAAAATCAAAGAGAATTTAATTTATTGCTTTGTAAACAATGACCTATTGAATGCCATATAAATTACACCTTTTAATGAAATTAATTTTCATAAAGTAAAGTCAATTTATTGCTTGAAAAATAAAATATAAAGCTTGAAAAAAGAAATTATGTCAAATCTAGAATTATAAAATGCCTGAAAAGCAACAACTTTAAATAATTGTTATAAATTTATATTAGCTTCAAAATGACTTTAAAATTGCATAAGATGTAATATTGAAGATCATTCTAGGGACTTGTACATTTATTTTTATAGTTTTAATTTTCTTTCAATTTTATTTTAATTGATGAAGTTTAAAAAAAAAAATTTGCAATAAGAAAGGTTAAAAAAAGGAAATAAAAAAAGTCAAACAAATTGCTATTGCTAGAGCATGAAATAAAATAATGAAATGGCTAGATTTAAAATTTAGAAGTCTTTGAAATGACACATAAATTACCCCCATTTAATGAAATTATAATTTTTATAAAGAAATGAATTTATTGATTTAAAAAATAATAGCCTTTCAATGTTATATAAATTACATTCTTTAATGAAATTGATTTTCATAAAGAGAAGTAAATTTACTACTTGAAAATGAAATGCAAAGGTTGAAAAAAAAAATTATGTCAAATCTAGAATTCCCAAATGCCTTAAAAATAGCAACTTTGCATAATTTTTTATAAATTTAGTTTTGCTTGAAACTGACTTCGAAATTACATAAGATGAAATATTAAAGCTCATTATAGGGCTCCGTGCATTTATTTTTAGGTTTTATTTTTTATTTTTATTTTTATTTTAATTGCTAAAAATTAAAGAAACTACAAAAGAGAAAGGTTAGAAAATAAAATAAAAATGAAATATTATCTACTTTATGTGTTTCTTCATTGTTTGGGTAATTAACATAAGATCCTTGATCTGAAACCCTAATCCTAATTAAAAAAAAAAACAAAGAGAATTTAATTTATTACTTTTTAAATAATGGCCTATTGAATTTCATATAAATACACCTTTTAATGAAATTGATTTTCGGAAAGGAAAGTCACTTTATTGCTTGAAAAATAAAATATAAAGCTTAAAAAGTGAAATTATGTCAAATCTGAAATTATTAAATGCCTGAAAAATAGTAACTTTAAATAATTTTTATAAATTTAGATTGGCTTTAAAATAACTTCAAAATTATATAAGATGAAATATTGAAGCTCATTATAGGGACCCGTGCATTTATTTTTAAAGTTTTTATTTTATTTTAATTGTCGAAGTTTAAAAAAATATGCAAAAATAAGGGTTAAAAAAAATGAAATAAAGTTTTTTTTTTGGAGCTCTAGAAGAGAAAACTAGGGCATCAGTTGGGTAGCCGAAGAGATTTCTGGTTACTGTGGATTTGAAGACAAGATTGCTACCCCAGGAGGGCCCAATGGGGACACCTCTAGATCCTCTTTTAGAGAGACATAGTTCTTTTACAGATTTGTTAAAGGATAAATCTCCATCAGAGATTGAAGAAGCACAAAAAATACATTAAAAATGCTCTTTATGATTGCTGGAAATAGATCAACATCTCAACGAGTTAATGGATGCTTGCCACAGTCAGAATCAAGGCCAAATATTATCATTGAGCAAAGGATGGTTGAAGAAACAATTTTATATAGAGCCAATCATGATTTGATCTGTAAATTCATGGGTATTCGCCCTACCCTAAATTTTTTGCATTCCTAGGTCCGGCAAAACTGGGAGCCTCTTGGTGAGTATTCTTTGTGGTTTATTAGCAATGGATATTTTATTGTTAGTTTTTCTTCACTTATCGATAGAAATAGGGCTTTCGAATCAGAAAAGAGGAATCATGGTCCAACAAGATTATTTGTTCAACCCTGGAGAGTGGGATTTGATCCTCGAATTGAACCCACTGCTATCCCGGTTTGGATCTATTTGTATGCACTTCCAATGGAGTTTTGGAGTGAGCAGGTATTGGAAATTATCGATAATTCCCTTGGAAGACATTTGGGTGTTTCCAAAGACACAATGGAAGGAAACACAACTGTTTATGCAAGATTATGTGTGGAAATGGATCTTAGCCAACCTTTGTCGATAGATGTGGAACTCGAATTTGTAGAGTTTACCACAAATATGGGCATTTGGCCCGATCTTGCCCAAATAATATGAACATAAAAATGGAGGCTCCTCTAGGAATGTCAAATCTTCCTAAGGAGGGTAAGTCAACAATCAATAAAGAAACAACCAATATTTCTTGGGGTAAAGAAGCACAGGGAGATGGTTTTGAACAACCCAAAAGAAGGAGAAGGCAAAAGAAAAAATATGGTAAAGAGCAAACCCAACTCAAGCCCTCCAATAGGTATGAGATATTTAAGACACTAATGGACCAAGAAGAAGAACAATTCATGGAAGGAGTGGATGGGAATAATGAAAATAATAATAGCCATGTTCAAGCCCCTCTTTCATCTCCTCCCATCATAGAGCAGGTAATTGAGTGCAATGAGTTACCACAATCAGAGAGTGCAGGGGCATTGATAGTGCATAACCAAGAGCAACCGATAATTAAGGATGTCATCATGGGCATAGCAAAAAATAACAGAGAAAGGCCAACTCTAGGGATAACTCAGGTGGAAAAGAGATAAAAAAATAGTAGCTCTCAAGGAGTGGGTAGAAAATCAAATAAGGAATTGATAGCAGTTCAAGGAGACAAATTGATCACTAGAGGATCGATGAGGCCAATAGATTTTTATTGCTCTCAAGGTAACCAATGATTATACAATCATGGAATGTTAGGGGTTTAAATAGTAGAACCCATCAATATGTTGTTCGAAGACTCTTAGAAAAATGTAAAACAATTTTTTTGCTTATCCAGGAGACAAAAATGTCATTGGATCTTATGTGTAAAACAGTAAATAGACTTTGGAGGGGTGTTGGTCATATGGAAGTGGCTGCCCAAGGGGCCTCAGGGGGGATAGTTACTTTTTGGAACTCTCTTGAATGGACTGCAATAGAACATATAGCTTGGAGGGGTGTTCTCACATCACATTTTAGGAACAATGTCATAGCTGAACATGTTTTAATCACAAATTTTTATGGGGCTCAAAACCTAGATGGTCAGATGCATCAATGGAAAGTTGTGCATAACATGAGAGTCTCAAGGGAAGAGTTAGACTGGATTATTGTTGGGGATTTTAATGCTAAATTATCCTCTAGAGATTAGGAAGGGGGAACCCCAATTTTGGACCCAAGGGATCGACTTATGATTGCCCAAGTCTAGGCATTACACTTGGTGGATATTAAATGCCCTGGAACCAACTATACTTGGACTAATAAGAGGAGGGAGCCACATAGCAGGAAGGTGAAGTTAGACCATTTTTTGGTTTCAGAGGAGGCATTTGTAAAATGGAATATAAAATTTCAGATTTTGGAGGGTCCAGTTTCAGATCACTTTCCCATTTTGTTGGAAGGGGGGATCAAGACAGTGCAACATCACAAACCATTTAAATTTGAAAACTTTTGGTTACAAAAAGAGGAACTTCGAAAGAAAATTCCATAGTGGTGGGAAGAAGGCCACCCAACATATGGGACAACAATGTTTAGATTCCACAAACAACTTCATTATGTCAAAGATCAACTGAAACAATGGAGGTGAGCTAACAAGACAGACTTCCAGGTCCAAAGAGCTCCATTGGTGGCCAGATGGGATGAGGTTCAAAAACACTTTAGGGAAGGAACAATTATAGAGCAACTCAAAGAAGAGGATGATGCATTGCGTAAAGCGGTTGAGGACATTGACAACCAAGAGGAGACCTACTGGAAACAGAGAGCAAGAACCACTTGGTTATTAGAAGGTGATAAAAATACCAAATTTTTCCATCGGGTTGCTTGTGCTAGGAGACAGATGAACAACATGGAAGCTCTTCAAGATGAGAATGGACACTCCTTTGATACAATTCCAGGTATGCATTTCCATTCAATGGATTATTTTTCTAAACTATTTAAGGAAAGTATGGTGCAAGATGAAGAGGCTCAAAAAGAAGTTCTTGTTGTCATACCCTCTGTTATCTCTGAAGAAGAAAATTAGGCCCTACTTAAACCCATTGATAGAGAGGAACTGAAGAATGTAGTCTTTGGAATGAGCACCGAAAAAACACCAGGTCCAGATGGCTTTCCAATTGAGTTTTTTAGGCCTTCTGGGACAACTTGGAGGAGGATGTAATGGTTGTTATAGAGGAGTCCAAAGGTAGTAAAATAATGCTTAAAGCATTAAATCATACTTTCATTGCCTTAATTCCAAAAGGGGAGGAGGGGGTGCATATTTCAGATTATAGACCTATTGCCTTATGCAATGTCATATATAAAATAATCACAAAGGTAATGGTTGAGTGGCTAAAACCTCTTCTACATAGCATTATCTCCTCAGAGCAAGGGGGTTTTGTAGAGGGTAGGCAGATCTTGGATGGTGTGGTTCTAGCTCAGGAGGCAATCCATTCAATGCAAACATCTGGTAATAGAGGAATGTTCATAAAATTGGATATGTCAAAGGCTTATGATAGGGTGGAGTGGAGCTTCTTGTCAAAGATGATGGCAGCCTTTGGTTTCTCTCAAGATTGGATAGAATGGGTCATGAGTTATGTTTCTACTCCGACATACTCAGTGTTAATCAAGGGTCTTCCCTCGCAACCATTTGGAGCTACTCGAGGCCTTCATCAAGGAGATCCTTGTTCCCCCTATATTTTTCTCATATTGGTTGAAGGCTTGGGTAGACTCATCTTGAGGAGAAGACAACAAGGTTTGCTAACAGGTATCAAGGTGGGTGAGGAAGTTTTGACTCACCTACAGTTTGTGGATGACACAGGATTGGTGGGAGTGGCCAGCTTCAGGGAAGCAAGAATGATTAGAGATACACTTAATGTCTACCTTAGGGCTACAAACCAAGTCATCAATGATAAAAAATCCAAAGTGGTCTTTTTCAATCTTGATCAAAGGCTTCAGGATAAAATTTTAGAGATCTTGGGATTCACAAGGACTTCTCTCCCAGTGGTATACTTGGGGGTCCCTTTGCATTTTAAAAAACTAAAAATAGATATTTGGAGGAATATTTTGGACTGTATCAAGGAAATAATTAATCATTGGTCTCACAAATGGTTAAGCTATGGGGGTAGATTAACTTTTTTACAGTCAGTCATTCAGGCCATGCCAATTTATAAATTTTCTATCCTTGCTTGCCCCACATACCATATGGAAAGAGTTGGACAAGATGGCTAGAAAATTTTTATGGGAAGGAGTAAAAGGAGAGAGGAAATGGGCCTTAGTAGGTTGGGAGAAAGTAAGCCAACCCAAGGTAAAAGGAGGTTTGGGACTGAGAAGATCAAAGTTAAATAATAAAGCTTTGGCTGGAAAGCTTTACTGGAGGTGGATTTCCCAACCAACTTCTTTATTCAGTAGAATCTTAACTAGTAAATATTTGGGACAGGTAAACCCAAATGAGGTGGGTCATTTCCCTTTGGATGGTAATGGATCCTTAGTGTGGCAGGCTCTTAAGTTAGGATCTCAGGTAGTAAAATATGGATTATTTTGGAAAGTGGGGAGAGGGGAGAAGGCACGATTTTGGACAGATTCATGGGATCAATACCCACCTATCATTGTTGAATTTCCTAAACTGCAACCAATAAAAATAGCCATGGAAACCAGGGGTTGGGTCCAAATTGAAAGTTATTTCAACACTAGTCAGTTGGGGGATTATAAGTTTAAGCAGTTTAAGAAGTTGGATGAGTGGCCAATTTCAATCCCTCCGGATTTGACACCCATCATGACTAAAATCTTGGCAGAAATATTTCTCATAGGTAGAGATGAGGAGGATGAATTAGCTTGGGGCTATGGGAGCCTTGGTGTCTACATAGTGAAGGATGGATATGATAAGATCCTTCTAGAGCCTCCTCCTCATGCATATCAGGTTGAGGATTGGAGAAATATTTGGCAGTCCAAGGGTTGGTCGAAAGTAAACTTTTTTGCCTGGCAGTTCATGCATAATGGAATTCTTACTTTTGATAATCTCAGATGTAGGGGAATCATTGGTCCATATCAATGTGTTTTATGCTACAAGAGTGAGGAAACAACTGATCACTTGATGTTTGAGTGCCCATTCACGCGCCAGATCTGGGAGAGATGGTTTTTATATTATAAAATTTGAGTTAATGGTGATTTGAATCGGATTAATATTTGGGAAATATGGAAGAGGGGTAGATTTAAATCTAAAGCTCTTTGTATTGGTTGGGAGCTTGGATTAAACTTCATTTGGTGGCAAGTGTGGTTGGAGAGAAATGGCAAAATTTTTAGAGAAACCTTTTCTTCTTTAGATGGAGTTTGGCAGGTCATTTGGAGCAAAGTCACAGAAACTGTGGTAGTGTATGCTAAAGAGGAAACTCAGGTTGTTATAGGGGCAATGGAGAAGGAAGTTGAAGTGCAAGAGGGGTAGGACAGAGCTAGTTGGAAACCACCCCTAGAAGGTTGGATTAAAATTAATACTGATGGAGCTACAAAAGGCAATCCAGGTAGAGCTGGAATTGGAGTGGTTTGCTAGAATCATGTTGGAACAATGCTCTATTGGGAACTGCAAGGCTTGGGAAGAGCCACAAACAATGAAGCAGAAGCCTTAGCTATCAAATATGCTTCTATTTGGGTAGTAAAACAAGGTTACAGGAGGATAATCCTAGAATCAGATTCTCAAATAATGGTTGGAGCTCTAGATTGCATGAGGAACTTTGCTTTGAAGACATGGAGGTTGAGGATTCTTGTCACTCAAATTAAGGAATTATGGAGGGAATTAGATGATGTGATTCCAGTTTATGTGAGTAGAGATCTAAATAAAGTGGCAGACTTCTTAGCTAAGATGGGCACTGAGAAGGAGGTAGGGGTTCAGTGGCACAGTGACATGGCTATTGAGGATGAGATGATTAGGCAGGTTGGTGAGCAAATCTAGTGTTTAGCTAATTTGGACAACCATTCCAGAAATATGGTTTAGGAGATTTGTGCTCCAATGTAGATCTTCTTTTATAGTTGTAAACATGTGAACAACCATTGTAGAAATATGGTTTAAGAGATTTGGCTCCAATGCAAATCTTCTTTTACTATTGTAAACATGTGTTCTCTTTGGCTAAGGCTGGGAGAAGTCTCATCCCAACTTGTAAATGATCTTTGTTTTAATACAAGTTTTTTCAAATTATTTTTAAAAAAAAAATAAAATAAAAGAAGTCAAACAAATTGCTATTGCTAGAGCATGAAATAAAATAATGAAATGACTAGATTTAAAATTCATAAGCCTTTGAAATGGCATATAAATTACCCCCCTTTAATGAAATTATAATTTTCATAAATGAGAGAATTTATCACTTTAAAAAATAATAGCCTTTCAATGTCTTATAAATTACCCTATTTAATAAAATTGATTTTCATAAAGAGAAGTAAATTTACTACTTGAAAATGAAATGCAGAGTTTGAAAAAAAAAAATTATGTCAAATATAGAATTCTCAAATGCCTGAAAAAAAACAACTTTGCATAATTTTTTATAAATTCGGATTGACTTCAAACAGACTTCAAAACTGCATAAGATGAAATATTAAAGCTCATTCTAGGGCTTCATGCATTTATTTTTGGGTTTTAATTTTTTTCAATTTTTATTTTATTTACCAAAAATTAAAAAAACTGCAAAAGAGAAGGGTTAGAAAAATAAAAATGAAATATTGTCTACTTTGTATGTTTCTTCATTGTTTGGGTAATTAACATAAGATCCTTAATCTGAAACTCTAACCCTAATTTAAAAAAAATAAAAAATAAAAAGAATTTAATTTATTGCTTTGTAAATAATGGCCTAATGAATGCCATATAAATTACACATTTTAATGAAATTGATTTTTATAAAGGAAAGACACTTTATTGCTTAAAAATAAAATATAAAGCTTGAAAAGTGAAATTATGTCAAATCTAGAATTATAAAATGTTTGAAAATAGTAACTTTAAATAATTTTTATAAATTTATATTAGCTTCAAAATGACTTCAAAATTGCATATGATGAAATATTGAAGCTCATTCTAGGGACCAGTGCATTTATTTTTAAAATTTTAATTTTAATTACTGAAGTTAAAAAAAAATCTACAAAAAGAAGAGTTAAAAAAATAAAATAAAAGAAGTCAAACAAATTGCTATTGCTAGAGCATGAAATAAAATAATGAAATGGCTAGCTTTAAAATTCAGAGGCCTTTGAAATGGCACATAAAATACCCCCCTTTAATGAAATTATAGTTTTCATAAAGGAGCGAATTTATCGCTTTAAAAAATAATAGCCTTTCAATGTCGTATAAATTACCCTCTTTAAAATAAATTGATTTTCATAAATAAATAAATTTACTACTTGAAAATGAAATTCAAAGCTTGAAAAAAAATTGTCAAATCTTGAATTCTCAAATGCTTGAAAAATAGTAACTTTGCATAATTTTTTATAAATTCGGATTGGCTTCAAACTAACTTAGAAATTACATAAGATGAAATATTAAAGCTCATTCTAGGGCTCCGTGTATTTATTTTTTGGTTTTAATTTTAATTTTATTTTTATTTTAATTGCCGAAAATTAAAAAAAACTATAAAAAACAAGGGTTTGAAAAATAAAATAAGTTTTTAGACACAAATTTAATCCTTAAAAGAGATAATCATAATGTTTAATTTGTGTGTTTCTTCATTGTTTGGGTAATTAACATAAGATCCTTGATTTGAAACCTTAACCTCAATTAAAAAAAAACAAAGAAAATTTAATTTATTACTTTGTAAATAATGGCCTATTGAATGTCATATAAATTACACCTTTTAATAAAATTGATTTTCATAAAGGAAATTCAATTTATTGCTTGAAAAATAAAATATAAAGCTTGAAAAGTGAAATTATGTCAAATTTGGAATTATAAAATGCCTAAAAAACAACTTTAAATAATTTTTATAAATTTAGATTAGCTTCAAAATGACTTTGAAATTACGTAAGATGAAATATTGAAGCTCATTCTAGGGACCCGTGCATTTATTTTTAAAGTTTTAATATTTTATTTTAATTTCCAAAGTTTAAAAAAATCTACAAAAAGAAGTGTTAAAAAAAAGAAATAAAAGAAGTCAAAAAAATTGCTATTACTAGAGCATGAAATAAAATAATAAAATAGCTAGCTTTAAAATTCATAAGCCTTTGAAATGGCACATAAATTACCCCCTTTAATGAAATTATAATTTTTATAAAGCAAAAAATTTATTGATTTAAAAAATAATAGCCTTTCAATACTGTATAAATTACCCTCTTTAATGAAATTGATTTTTATAAAGAGGACTAAATTTACTGCTTGAAAATGAAATACAAAGCTTGAAAAATAGAAATTATGTCAAATTTAGAATTCCCAAATGCCTGAAAAACAACAAATTTACATAATTTTTTATAAATTCGGATTTGCTTCAAACTAACTTGGAAATTTTATAAGATGAAATATTAAAGCTCATTCCAGAGCTCCGTGCATTTATTTTTAGGTTTTATTTTATTTTTATTTTTATTTTCATTGTTTTTTTTTTTTTTAATTTACATGGTGGAATCGGTAGCCACCACGAATCCGGGCAGGCTGTCCAGCTTTTTATGGCTGCCACAGTATTCTGCACTGTCTACCCTAGAAGCCGCCACACAGATCTTTGTGCAGTCCGCCCCTATAACCACCATGTCACAATCATTTTAAACCTTTTACACCGCTGAAAGCACTAGGAAAGGGACATTTTTATTTTAATTGTTAAAAAAAAAAAACTACAAAAGAGAAGGGTTAAAAAAATAAAATAAAAATGAAATATTGTTTACTTTGTGTGTTTCTTCATTGTTTGGGTAATTAACATAAGATCCTTGATTTGAAACCATAACCCTAATTTAAAAAAAAAAAAAAACAAAAAGAATTTAATTTATTGCTTTGTAAATAATGGCCTATTGAATGCCATATAAATTACTCTTTTTAATGAAAGTGATTTTCATAAAGGAAAATCAATTTATTGCTTGAAAAATAAAATATAAAGCTTGAAAAGTGAAATTATGTCAAATATGGAATTATAAAATGTCTGAAAAACATCAACTTTAAATAATTTTTATAAATTTAGATTGGCTTCCAAATGATTTTGAAATTGTATAAGATGAAATATTGAAGTGCATTTTAGGGACTTGTGCATTTATTTTTGAAGTTTTAATTTTTTTCAATTTTATTTTAATTGCCAAATTTAAAAAAAAATTTGCAAGAAGGGTTAAAAAAATGATATAAAAGAAGTAAAAAAAATTGCTATTGCTAAAGCATAAAAAAAAATAATGAAATGACTAGCTTTAAAATTCATAAGGCATTGAAATGACAAATAAATCACCCCCCTTAATTGAAATTATAATTTTCATAAAGGAGCGAATTTATCGGTTTAAAAAATAATAGCTATTTCAATGTCTTATAAATTACTCTCTTTAATGAAATTGATTTTTATAAAGAGAAGTAAATTTACTACTAGAAAATGAAATGAAAAGCTTGAAACAAAGATTATGTCAAATTTGGAATTCTCAAATTTTTGAAAAATAGTAACTTTGCTTAATTTTTTATAAATTCAAATTGGCTTCAAAATGACTTCAAAATTACATAAGATGAAATATTAAAGCTCATTCTAGGGCTTCGTGCATTTATTTTTGGCTTTTAATATTTTTTTGATTTTTATTTTAATTATCGAAAATTAAAAAAACTACAAAAGACGGGTTTGAAAAATAAAATCAGTTTTAAGACAAATTTAATCCTTAAAAGAGATAATCATATTGTTTACTTTGAGTGTTTCTTCATTGTTTGGGTAATTAACATAAAATCCTTGATTTGAAACCCTAAACTTATTTTAAAAAAAAAACAAAGAGAATTATTTTATTACTTTGTAAATAATGACCTATTGAATGTCATATAAATTATACCTTTTAATGAACTTTTTTTTTTTTTTTAAACAAAAAACCCCTTGTAGGGCCGCCTTGGTCTAAGAGACCACGAACAAGGGGTTCTACACCATCAAGGTCACCCGGGAGTCGCACCTAGCCCTGCCCGCACCAACATTATCAATTGGAGATTCGAACCTGGGACCTCCCTTGGAGGATTGCCCTCTCCTCTCCAACTTACCTACAACACCTGGGTACCTTTTAATGAACTTGATTTTCATAAAGGAAAGTCAATTTATTGCTTGAAAAATAAAACATAAAGCTTGAAAAGTGAAATTATGTCAAATCTGAAATTATAAAATGCCTAAAAAGCAACAACTTTAAATAATTTTTATAAATTTATATTGGCTTAAAAATGACTTCAAAATTGTATAAGATGAAATATTAAAGCTCATTCTAGGGACCCGTGCATTTATTTTTAAAGTTTTAATTTATTTTGATATTATTTTAATTGTCGAAGTTTAAAAAAAGTCTGCAAAAAAAAGGGTTAAAAAATGAAATAAAAGAAGTCAAATAAATTGCTATTGCTAGAGCATGAAATAAAATAATGAAATGACTAGCTTTAAAATTCATAAGCCTTGGAAATGGCACCTAAATTACCCCCCTTTAATAAAATTATAATTTTCATAAAGGAGCAAATTTATCGATTTAAAAAATAAAAGCATTTCAATGTCGTACAAATTACCCTCTTTAATGAAATTGATTTTTATAAAGAGAAGTAAATTTACTACTTGAAAATGAAATGCAAAGTTTGAAAAAAAAAATTATGTCAAATATGGAATTCTCAAATGCCTGTAAAACAACTTTGCAGAATTTTTTATAAATTCAAATTTACTTCAAACTAACTTCAAAATTGCATAAGATGAAATATTAAATCTCATTCTAGGGTTCCATGCATTTATTTTTGGATTTTATTTTATTTTTTATTTTTATTTTAATTACCGAAAATTTAAAAAATTGTAAAAAATGAAGGGTTAGAAAAATAAAATAAAATAAAATAAAAATGAAATATTTTCTACCTTTTGTGTTTCTTCATTGTTTGAGTAATTAACATAAGATCTTTGATCTAAAACCCTAACCCTAATTTAAAAAAAAATAGAGAATTTAATTTATTGCTTTGTAAATAATGGCCTATTGAATGCCATATAAATTACACCTTTTAATGAAATTGATTTTCATAAAGGAAAGTCAATTTATTTCTTGAAAACTAATATATAGAGCTTGAAAAGTGAAATTATATCAAATTTGGAATTATAAAATGCCTGAAAAACAACAACTTTAAATAATTTTTATAAATTTATATTAGCTTCAAAATGACTTTAAAATTACATAAGATGAAATATTGAAGCTCATTCTAGGGACTAGTACATTTATTTTTAAAATTTTAATTTAATTTAATTTAATTTTAATTACTGAAGTTAAAAAAAAATCTACAAAAAAATGGTTAAAAATAAAAATAAAAAAAGTCAAACAAATTGCTATTGCTAGAGCATGAAATAAAATAATGAAATGGCTAGCTTTAAAATTTAGAGGCCTCTGAAATGACACATAAAATACCCCCCTTTAATGAAATTATAGTTTTCATAAAAAAGTGAATTTATCGCTTTAAAAAATAATAGCCTTTCAATGTCGTATAAATTACCCTCTTTAAAATAAATTGATTTTCATAAATAAATAAATTTACTACTTGAAAAGAAAATGCAAAGCTTGAAAAAAAATTATGTCAAATCTAGAATTCTCAAATGCTTGAAAAACAGTAATTTTGCATAATTTTTCATAAATTCAGATTGGCTTCAAACTAACTTCGAAATTACATAAGATGAAATATTAAAGCTCATTCTAGGGCCCCGTGTATTTTTTTTGGGGTTTTAATTTTTTTCGGATTTGTATTTTAATTACCAAAAATTAAAAACAACTACAAAAGACAAGGGTTTGAAAAATAAAATAAGTTTTAAGACACAAATTTAATCCTTAAAAGAGATAATCATATTGTTTAATTTGGTTGTTTCTTAAGTGTTTGGGTAATTAACATAATATCCTTGATTTGAAATATTGAAGCGCATTCTAGGGACTTGTGCATTTATTTTTGAAGTTTTAATTTTTTTAAAATTTTATTTTAATTGCCAAATTAAAAAAAAAAAATCTGCAAGAAGGGTTAAAAAAATGATATAAAATAAGTAAAAAAAATTGCTATTGCTAAAGCATAAAATAAAATAATGAAATGACTAGCTTTAAAATTCAGAAGGCATTGAAATGACAAATAAATCACCCTCCTTAATTGAAATTAAAATTTTCATAAAGGAGCAAATTTATCGCTTTAAAAAATAATCGCTATTTCAATGTCCTATAAATTACCCTCTCTAATGAAATTGGTTTTTATAAAGAGAAGTAAATTTACTACTAGAAAATGAAATGAAAAGCTTGAAAAAAAAGATTATGTCAAATTTGGAATTAATTCTTGAAAAACATTAACTTTGCATAATTTTTTATAAATTCGAATTGGCTTCAAAATGACTTCGAAATTACATAAGATGAAATATTAAAGCTCATTCTAGAGCTCCGTGCATTTATTTTTGGGTTTTAATTTTTTTCGATTTTTATTTTAATTATCGAAAATTAAAAAAAAACTACAAAATACAAGGGTTTGAAAAATAAAATAAGTTTTAAGACATAAATTTAATCCTTAAAAGAGATAATCATATTGTTATTGTTTGGGTAATTAACATAAGATCCTTGATTTGAAACCCTAAACTTATTTAAAAAAAAACATAGAGAATTTAATACATTACTTTGTAAATAATGGCCTATTGAATGTCATATAAATTACACATTTTAATAAAATTGATTTTCATAAAGAAAAGTCAATTTATTGCTTGAAAAATAAAATATAAAGCTTGAAAAATGAAATTATATCAAATCTGGAATTATAAAATGCCTAAAAAACAACTTTAAATAATTTTTATAAATTTAGATTGGCTTCAAAATGACTTTGAAATTGCATAAGATGAAATATTGAAGCTCATTATAGGGACCCATGCATTTATTTTTAAAGTTTTAATATTTTATTTTAATTGTCAAAGTTTAAAAAAATCTATAAAAAGAAGGGTTAAAAAATGAAATAAAAGAAGTCAGACAAATTGCTATTACTAGAGCATGAAATAAAATATTAAAATGGCTAGCTTTAAAATTTAGAAGCCTTTGAAATGGCTAATAAATTACCCCCTTTAATGAAATTATAATTTTCATAAAGATTCGAATTTATTACTTTAAAAAATAATATTCAATACCGTCTAAATTACCCTCTTTAATGAAATTGATTTTTCATAAAGATAAGTATATTTACTACTTAAAAATGAAATGCAAGGCTTAAAAAAACAAATTATGTCAAATCTGGAATTCCCAAATGCCTAAAAAACAACAACTTTGCATAATTTTTTATAAATTCAAATTGGCTACAAACTCACACTAAAATTGCATAAGATAAATTATTAAAGCTTATTCTAGGGCTTCATGCATTTATTTTTGAGTTTTATTTTTTTTTCAATTTTTATTTTAATTAACAAATGTAAAAATAAAAATTGCAAAAGAGAAGGGTTAGAAAAATAAAAAAAAATGAAATATTGTCTATTTTGTGTGTTTTTTCATTTTTTGGATAATTAACATAAGATCCTTGATCTGAAATACAAATCCTAATTAAAAAAAAAATAAAGAGAATTTAATTTATTGCTTTGTAAATAATGGCCTATTGAATGTCATATAAATTACACCTTTTAATAAAATAGATTTTCATAAAAGAAAGTCAATTTATTACTTGAAAATTAAAATATAAAACTTGAAAAGTGAAATTATGTCAAATTTGGAATTATAAAATGCCTGAAAAACAACAACTTTAAATAATTTTTATAAATTTAGAGTGGCTTCAAAATGAATTCAAAATTGCATAAAATGAAATATTAAAGCTCATTCTAGAGGCCCGTGCATTTATTTTTAAAGTTTTAATTTTTATTTAATTTTATTTTAATTACCAAAGTTTAAAAATAATATACAAAAATAAGGGTGAAAAAATGAAATAAAAGAAGTCAAACAAATTGCTATTGCTAGAGCATGAAATAAAATAATGAAATGGTTAGCTTTAAAATTTAGAAGCCTTTGAAATGACACATAGATTACCCCCCTTTAATGAATTATAATTTTCATAAAGGAATGAATTTATCGCTTTAAAAATTAATAGTCTTTCAATACCGTATAAATTACCCTCTTTAATGAAATTTATTTTCATAAAGAGGATTAAATTTACTAATTGAAAATAAAATGCAAAGCTTGAAAAATAGAAATTATGTCAAATTTGGAATTCCCAAATGCCTGAAAAACAACAACTTTGCATAATTTTTTATAAATTCGGATTAGCTTCAAATTGAATTCAAAATTATATAAGATGAAATATTAAAGCTCATTCTAGGGCTTCGTGTATTTATTTTTAGGTTTTAACTTTATTTTCTTTTTGATTGACAAAAAAAAAAAAAAAATACAAAATAGAAAGGTTAGAAAAATAAAAGAAAAGAAAATAAAAATGAAATAAAAGAAGTGTTGCAACTCAAAATTTCTCTACACAAAAACCATCATTAGTGTGACCCAAATTCATGCAATCAAACAACTAATGTGATGCAATATTTAAAGGAAATTGTGCAATATATCAAAAATAATAAGTCAACCATTAATATGCATAAAACTTGATGTATCTCCAATATATTGTAGTAAAAATATCTTCAACATTCAACTACAAGTGCAGAAAACTATGCTTAAAATTGGCATCATGTGGGGAAAATTGGTCCAACGGTATGGCGTTCTTCCAAGAAAAATCCGGCCCTTGTTTATGAGCTTCAATGGGTTTTTAAATATTTTCAACATTGGCTATTTATTTCTTTTTCCAACTCTTGGCTTTCCAATGCTTTCTTTTTCAAACTCTTGGCTTTTCAACATTTTTTTTTTTTTTCTAAAAATTGTTTAACATTTGGCTATTTGTTTCTTTTTCCAACTTTTGACTTTCCAACATTTTTTTTTTTTTTGGGTAATAAAAGTCTTCATTAATTACCGGGTTTTACAAGTTAACCCAAAACCTATTACAATATCCAGCCTTCTGCTGAGATTGTAGATCCTAGTCATCCTTGAAACTTTCTTACCAGAACTTGTGTTGAATCCCCTACAACACCTTACTAACAAGGCACACCCATACCTAAACATAATTGTAAACATTACTTACATTGACAAGAAATTGAAGTTTGGAACTTTGCACTTGTGAAACCTGTTTCTTGCACATTTCCTATTCTCTGTCGGAATCCTCCAAGGCTTACACCCTGTTACCTTCACTTCCAATTTGGTATGATTTAGAGGGAAACCCCATATTTATTACCAGCTCCATGGGGAAAGAACACCCATTCATATTTCTCCTTAACCGGTAGGTTTCTTTTCATGACTAATAATGTTTTCCACTTCATGTGTCACACCTTATGTCCATGTCACCAAACTACCAACATCAACACATATGTTGGCTAATTTGTTAGCTGACCTGTTGGCCTCACGATACATGTGACGAGCCCTCCTGTTCTATCTTATCGCAAAAAGAATCCTCACTTCATGGATGACTCCCTCGATTCTCCATGGAGGTTTTTTGCCATTGGTTAACAGGTTGATGATGTTCATCGAATCACCTTCAATCATCAAGTTACCTTGAGTTGCTTAGGCTACTTGCAACTCTCTCCAAAGGGCTCTAGCTTTTGCTTCATTATTAGTTCTAATTCCCAATGGTTCAGCGAAGGCCTTGACCAGATTTCCTTGATGATCCCTGATTATTCCTCCAGCTCCAGCTCTTCTTAGGTTCTCCTTGGCTGCACCATCAAAATTTAGTTTAAACCAACCCTGGGGGGGTGGCTCCCAAGAAATCCCATTTTTTGGATTGGGCAAAGGAATGGAAGGTTTTTCCTCAATACCTAAGGCCCGAGCTAATTGTTTTTCTTGGGGAGGAATTGAGTGGTTCTCATCCACTAAGGTGCTAATGTTTTCTTTCGCAAAGACAATAATCCTGTTGAGGATGGTTTTTGGGTTGTGAATGGTATCCTTAAAGGCTCTATGGTTCCTTTCTAGCCAAATATTCTAGAGAAAATGATGCCAATAGATTTTCCATAGGTACTTAAGTTTTAGGCTAACAAAGGGTTGAGGCCATTGATGGAACACTTCGGATATAAGAGCAGGCTTAACCCACGAGATCCTAAAGGCTTGGAAAAGTTCATCCAGGATGGAATCCGCTATCGGACACTCCAAAAACAAGTGTTGGGTTGTCTCCCATCCTGCCCTACACATGTAGCAACGGTTAGCAATAACCATACCTTTGGATAACATATTGTCCATAGTGAGGATTTTTCCTTGAATCACCAACCATGAAAAAAAGGATATTTTAGGAATTAAGCCTTTGATCCAAACCAAACTCGGTTGAAATTGTTGACCTTCCACATTGAGAAGCAAATTATAGGCAGACTTAACTATGAAGTCACCACTTTCAGTCTCAGCCCAAACAATGTATTTTCATCCTCTCTAGAGGGAATAATTTGCTAAGTTAAAATGTTATAAAGCTCTTTAGAATCCACTTCAAAACCCTGTACTCTGATGTGTTTCCACCTGTTGATATTTATATCCTACCACATATAATTTGCAACCTTCTTCCCAATATGCTACTCCATATGCTCTTGAATCCTAGCCAAACAAGGATTCTAGGATAACTCCTCAACTCTCACCCACCGTGTAGACACCAAAACAACACCAATCCGATTATGTGACTACAAACACTGATCGCTTTGACAAACATAGCCCCTAGGGCAGCCCTCAGAGGTAAAACAGCGGTCTTAACCACTTTCGTAGCAATTTTGTAAGGTCAGGAAGCAATTTGGCACATTTGGACACTTTGCTCACTATTCGTCTCACCCAGGGACGAATACTAACTGGAATTCGTCTCACCCAGGGACGAATTCTGAATTCGTCCCTAGGTAGGATGAATTCTGAGTTTAACGGGCAAAAAGAAGAATGGTGCCAAGTGGCAGCCCAGGATAGTCAGTTGATGACTCCTGCGTCGCACGCGTGTGTGGGTGGACAGATAGGCCGTTAGAGGACTATCACAGTTATGAAAGCCCAAGTCAATGGAGGACTCCCCTCCCTCATGGGAAGACATGACTGCCACATGGCACCTATGACCAACACATGGCATTTGTGCTTCCCTCTCAAAAGAAACCCCATGGGTCTATAAAAGGTGGGACTTTTCTCACCCAATAGAAGATAGGTTGAAGGATATTTCAAGCAACGAAGTGCTGCCGAGTTGAAGACCCACTTGCATCCCTTTTGGTTCACCTTCTCGCATCCACCAATCTCTTTTGCAAGGGAGGTTGTTGGGTGGCTTTTGGAAGCTTGAACCTGACCCAAATCCAACACATGGACACCTGAACCAACCAATTCACCGACCCCCCAATCCTAAGAGGTTTTGGGCCCATCCCTAGTGGATTGGCACCGGAATCAAGTGCCAACGGTGGGAGGCCCACTTGGGCACCCCCGCACTTTCTATGTTTTAGAGCATTCTAGATTACTTTTTTAGGTTGCATTTTGTGTTATCATGTTTGGTTAACTCATAGCTGCAAGTTCATAACTTTTGATCAGATTCTAGTATGTTTTGTGTCGCTTTGTTGTTTCATTAACTTGCAGTTGGCGAGATCAAATTCTCGAGGGTAGAGGCCAAATTGGGAGAATCCGACCATCTGGGTCGTCCCAAAATGGCCCCAATTACATAACCCCCTTGTTTGCAGGCGTTTTGTAGGTCTCGGGAATCGACATTGGAGCAGCAGCAGGTCGGCTTCTTCAACACAGAAGAATTCGTCCCACCCAAGGACGAATTGCAGTCAGAATTCATCCTGCCCAGGGATGAATTCCAGTTGAAGGCAGATTGGCTAGCTGTCTCAGTGGCAATGGCCTTCTGGTAACTTTTTCTATCTTCTGTCAATATTTCAAGCCATTTGGACTCACTGTATTTATTGTTTCAGGCAAGTGTTTACATGCATATTTCGTTAATTTTAGAGAATGAACACTTTCCATTTGCGACAGGTGCTACTGACATCTTGGTTGTTTCTTTGTTCGCAGGAGAAGCAGCAGAGGTGAAGAACTCATCGACATCAGCGACGGCATCATCTTGGCCCGTCCATTTCAATCGTGGGCACGCGAAAAGAGGAATATTAAGTGATTGTAATCAAATTCCTAGCCCCTGAAAAGGGAGGAGGCGTCATTGTAACATAGATCAAGAGATTTTAATGAAAGGGCTGTGTTTTCTCCATTTGCTTGTATCTCATTTACATGTGTCTCTTTCGTTTCATGCATTTTACATTTCTAGGACTTAAGCGCATTTGATTTTGGTTGCATCGCAATTAGTGTTTCCTTTTCCCGAAATCTCGTGCTTTCAGTGGTGATCATGGTGGGACCCTATTCCCTGGTTTTTAAATCATAGAAACTGATTAAATTTTTGTGTTTTGTGCTTGACAGGTACATTTTTTTGTTGCAGACTGCTATTCGTCTCTGACTATTACGAATTCTTAACTACAATTCGTCTGACCCTGAGACAAATTCAAATTTGTCTCTGGGAGGGACGAATTCTGTTCTGCAATTCGTCTCCCAGAGGGACGAATTCCTGCCTACGGATTTTTAGAGCAAAAATTCAGAAGCAACTGGAGCAGGCAGAGAAGAGGTAAGGATTTTTATAATCTCTGTTAAAATTTCTGTTTCTATTTCTGTTTCTTTGACTATTTTCATTTTATCCTGCATTACTTAGGGAAAGTCATTTATGCTTGTTTCATTTTCGTTAAATAAAATGAATCCCACACACATCACGAAATAATCTTAAACCAAGGAGCTGGTCGTAAGACCCCAGCCCTTGAGCAAGACCAATGGTGGGTTCATCACCACCTTGGCTTAGCTTTGCATCCATTTCCCGATTGTCAACTGTTGTTAGGCGTAAATCCTGACGAAAGCAGACCGAGTGTCGCTGGGGTGATTCCCATGCGCGTGAGGATAAGTTTTCTATGGTAGGTGCCATTAACAAGACAATCC
This sequence comes from Wollemia nobilis, assembly GCA_028583015.1. Taxonomy (NCBI): domain Eukaryota; kingdom Viridiplantae; phylum Streptophyta; class Pinopsida; order Araucariales; family Araucariaceae; genus Wollemia; species Wollemia nobilis. The sequence continues at coordinate 3,255 of JAQPPZ010001294.1, read as the reverse complement.
CCCTTTCGTACCACCTACGTACCACGTACCTTTTGCTCTCACGTACCTATAGTCTCCCTCTCGTAAGGGCGGATATATAGAGAGGTTGGTATATTGAAGGGGCGACCATTTTGGGAGTTATATGAGCCGTCATAATGCATTTAAACGATCTTCAAAACCTACAAAAACAAAACAAAACATCAAAATGCACTAAACCAGTTTAGGACACACCATTTAATCCTTAAAAGAGATAATCACGATTTGCGTATGCGTGTGTTTATTTCTACTTAGTGTAAAAAAAAAAAATATATATATATATATATTATAATATATATCTGTTTAGATAGCATAGAAGCACCGCAATGGTGTACACCCACAGCCAAGCCCAATCAAGGGCAGAAGCTCCGAAAGGTACACAAGAAGCAGGCACGAATCACCTTCACTTTAGTCCCAAGGATTTGGTCATACCGCCTTATCGGTCTAACCTACAAAAGAATCCAACTCAGAATCCTCAATGGGGTATGCCTATTCAAAGCAGCCCCTTTCGAGAAGACACCTTACATGTAGACCTTGAGGTAAATAGAGAATCACCCTCTCAGGTTAGACATGAGTGGCCACGACGCGACGAAGCGCTAGATAGGCACACCATCCATTTGGAGGGACAACGTGGATATGGTATCCCTTCTTTACCTCACATCAGAACAGAGAGACAAAATCTAGAGCGTAGGGTTCTTTACACAAAATGACCTAACTCCGCCTACCCCCTTCACACCTATGAGAGGGAGCGTGAGGAAGATCATCGCATTCCTCAAAGACAACAACATACAATGCGGGAACCTTGCGCTTTCGCACCAGCTGGACATCATGATCACCCCTTGAGGCTAGAACCTCGAGTACAGGCCGCCTACCTCGACAGAGGGAAGCGACCCCTTGAAGTTGTAGATCATCAAAATCAAGGCAAACACATAGGAGGAACATTCGAACCTCCTGAGCAAAATAGGGTAGACCAAATTGACCCGATAGTCGCCCAACATGCCACCCATCAAGCCCAAATCATGCGACTTAAACAAAGTCATCAGGAGATAGAGTATCAACACCGCTTGGATAGAGAGCGCATGCAACGCGAAGCGGATGAGCTACGCTATAAACTACCTGAGAGGGAGCCAACCCCTCGCATTCAAAGAGCCAAACAATATGTGAGACATAATCCATTGGTGCAGGATAGGTCTCCACGACCTCGTCAAGCTTTGCCTCCAAGACCTCATGGATTCGAGAGGGAGGCAACTCCCCGAAACAATGATGGGTACCTTCAACGAGGGCTTGATCAGGGTCATAGGTTTCGCCCAGAGACTCCTCAAGAATTTTACGAGGAGTATGAACCAGAAGAGGAATATGTTGAAACTCCCCATCAAGGCAGGAGGGATGCCATTCGGCCACCCCTCCATAGGCCTCCAGTTTATCATAATTTACAACAAGAAAGAACAAGAGAGGAAGAAATAAAATCTTCCGATGCATACCAAGCGCTATTGGAGCATTTGGAGTCTATGGAAACAAAAGATACTAGGCATCAAAAACCCACATTACGTCAACTCCGCAGTAATCCAGTGCATCCCTCAGTGCCTACACCTCTTTACCCCGAGCACTTCAAGTTGCCTCAATTGGCAGTTTTTAAAGGTGAAGAGGACGCACAAGAACACGTTACAAGATTTTTAAGCCAATGCTTCGGCATCCAAGATAATGATGCATTGTTTCTTAGAACATTCATAACCACATTCGCAGGCCCTGCCTCGGATTGGTTCACACAACTACCCAAACATAGCATAAGCAACTTAGATCAATTAGTAGATGCGTTTCTTGAACGCTTTGCCTTCAACACAAGGAAGAAGGCATCACTGAGTGATCTGGAGAGCCTCAAACAATTTGAGGAGGAAACAATGGCAGAATACGAGAATCGATGGAGGGCTTTGCTTTCTAAGCTACCCTACCATCCCCCTATGTCTGATCTCACACAGATGTTCGCAAAAAGTTGCTTAAAATCAATCTCTAGTCTATTGTTGTTGCGACAATACTACATCTTAGAAGAAGCTTTGGCGCAAGCCAGAGTCATAGAAGAGATTAAAATAGGTGAAGGTGCAATCGCTAAGCCTAAAAAGAAAGAGTGGAATAAAACCACTAAAATCGGGACAACGCAACCACAACACGCTGCAGTCAACCAAGTTGCGATAAATGTTCCCATGCCTGTGCAAGAAACGCAACCCCAAAAGGCTAATTACCAGGCAGTGCCTCCTGCTTATGAAAGAGATAATAGAAGACAAGAGCAGAATTACCCGCATCGCCCTAGATGACATTTCACCCCATATGCGGAGTCTAGGGATTCCTTATTTGATCGCTTGTCAACGGCAAATTTAGTCACTCTACCAAAAATTCAAACTATAGACCCTAACATTCCCAAGCCTAGGGGGTACAGATAAGAATTGTATTGTAGATTCCATAGGCGCAGAGGACATGACTTGAATGGGTGCTGGAAATTCAAAGAACTAGTCCAGGATTTGATCGACAACAGAACATTGGTCGTAGACAACCCCATCGCGCCAAAAAACCAACACATGGGGGTATTCAAGGACCCCTTGCCTGCCCACGAGGCACAGACAAAACCACTCCAGATTAACGAGGTGCGACAGGATCTTCCCACGCAGGGATTTATGGGAATGATTAGCATAGTAACAAGGAATAGAAGGTACCTAGCAGTTGCCCCCGAGGTAGCTACGAGGGAAGTTTCGACAACATCGCAGCCTCAACAACGCCCAACGCAGTTGCCTCCGCCTAGACCCGAGGTCACAATACGAACCAAACTCACGTAGAGTTTGCAGACCACATCGGCTAGGCTATCCATTTACGAGCTTATTCAATAGTCAGCACCCCATAGGGAAGCTCTTATGGACATTTTAAAAGCCATTGAATTATAGCCCCACGAAGCAAATTCTTTCAACAACTTCGTAGGACATGTGAAATGATGTACGGATCCGGTCATCACATTCAGAGAAGATGAGGTCAAAATGATATTGAATGACATGGCAGATCCACCCCTGCACGTCATCGCATGGGTCAACGGGATTTCGTATAAGAGAGTGCTGATAGATACTGGCTCGTCCAGTAACATCATTACCACTGCAGCCTTGAAACATTTGAAGCTGCCAGCCTCTCACATCACAGCCTCCACGTACACACTACGAGCTTTTAACGATGCAATATGCTCGACAATCGGCATAGTTGTTC